>OMPJ01008473.1:0-11650 GCA_900312935.1 Carapus acus | reverse complement strand
GCCGCCGGGCTTTCAAAGTTAATTCTTAACAACTCAGAGTCCTTCTGAGTTCACATTTCTTCCAAAAAGGGTAATTTGGACATGGCAGATTGTTGACATTGCCGACTAGGAATATTCAAGTAAGCATTAGAATCTAGCTGGATATATTTGCCAAATGAAAATTGTTGGTGCATTTTTTCATTGACCTTTTTTCTTCCTTCCCTCTCTCTTCCTCCTGTCTTTCCTTCCCTCCTTCCTTCCGTCCTTCCCACATCCTTCCGTCCTCTCCTGCCCCCCTCACACATCCTCGTCCTCTTACTCAGCGGGGACCTCGTGCAAACTCTGGCCAAACACTGCTTTGTTGTTTAGGGCAGGGCTCGCTCTCAGCCCGACCACTCCCTGGGTCTAATCGCCGCAGAGTTCTTTCCAAATTGCAATTACTGATAAACTGAGGCGGCTGATGGGGACACGCGATTGTACCAGCCTCTGCAGTTGGTATCTGGCATCGGCCTAATTGTCACAAACAATCTGCCTGATTTCTTTGCTCTCGCTACTAGAGGGCGATTGCACTGAGCACACTTGAGGGGCTGAGCGGTTATGAGTCCACTCATTTGGGACCACTTTGAAGTGCACTCCAGCGTTGCTCGGGTCATTTTTCCTCCCTCGTAACAGCCAGAATTTTGGAATTGTCTCTCTCACTGTTGTTTTACTCGTAGGCCATAAAAACCCATCATTTAGATTTTGTTTTGCTTCCACATCAAACGTGGATGCTGGGAAATTATCCAAAAAAAAATCAGCAAAAACAATACACAACAAAAAAACAAACCTCTGATGTTATTGCCATAGGTTGCCAAACACCCATTTTAAGCTCCTGTCGTCCCCACACGTCCCCATCACTGATCTTGTGTTTTTCTCATCCCGTCATTTGAAACATCTCCCGCAACCAACGTAGGAATGTGGCGACACATTGCCACAGGTCCTCACACCGTTTGAGCGTACAAGTGATTGCACATCTGGAAGCTGCTTGGCGAAAACCACAGATTATTTCCCCTGTGGATCAGGTGGGTTCCTCGCTAAAAGGTACATGGACGCTTGCTTGTTGACAGAGATGGAGGGTAAGGTGCCATTACCCAAGAATTTTCCAGTCTCGATTTCTCTCGGGCCAAACCAGAAAACTCTCTGCTGTGAGCCCGTCTCGCACTCTGCACAGCTCCCGCAGCCTCAATCTTATAGTGACACAAATGCCAGGGTTTGGCGAAAGTGCATTTTGGCCTGAAGTGTGGGAGAGAAGTAGTACAAGTTGTCTGCGTTTCTCGAGCTGATTCTAAAAATGAGGGTTCGGCTGTGACGTAGGGATCAAAAGTAGCACACAAGCTGAATAAACAAAAGATGCTACAGCGTCCTTTCTCTCTCTGTGTCTCTCTCTCCCCTCTCTTCTCTCTTCACCGCCACCGCTCTGTCCCCTCCCCAGACAGAGAGAAACAGGAAATGGTCCATCTCAGAAAGGAAGTGCTGCAAGGTGACCAGTAGATTTCAAATGGGTGGGCGTAGGAGCAACATGTGTGTGTGCCTGTGTGCGTTTACATGTTTATGTCAGCGGCCTGCATCGACCTGACTCCGGCTCCTCCGCACCCACTGTTTCAGCAGTTTGGAGGCAGGAAACAGCTGGGGAGAGCGAGGCCGGGCTAAGAAGTCTGCACGCAGCCGTTGGAGGGTTCCACGCCGTCTGCCAGCCAATATCAATCAAACTGCACAAAGCCGAGCTTTAGCTGTGCTCACAAACCGCAACGTGTTAGCACGTCCTCACACGCGGGGAGATGCTCCACTGGAAAGCAGGCATCAAGAGAAACATCTCACCTCATTCATTTGACCAAAATTGAGATTCTGATTCTCGGACACTCCCAAGACCTCCTCCCTTTTTGCCTCACCTTCCCTGTATATTTCACTTAAATGTATTTTAGGAGGATTCTCCTTATCTGCCCCTAAGAGGTCTGGGTTTGTTGTGCGGGAATTGAGAGGACAAGTTAAGAGAAACAAAGTTGACTCGACTGCAGACAAGTTACGGCCTGTTTCAATGCCTGACTCCTCCTCTCAGGCCTTTGTGTGAGTTATCTCATTTCCACTTGTGGATCAGACACAATGACTGGACATTGACAAACTACACTTTCATGTACTTTATTTTGAAACTACGTTTCTATTGCGATGTTCTGCACTCATTCCCTAATGTGAGTGTTCTAACAGGTACAATCTTGATGCTTTTGTCGATGATTTGTGGTTATTCCGATCCTACAGATTAGTGGTTTGCGTGCTGGTGCCCCTGATACGCCAGATGTGCTCTGGAAGCTTTCCCGTTTGGCGACGGCCCCGAAGACGGACGACGTTAAAAGTGAAATGAGGACAAAGTGGCTGGAATCCGTCTGAGCTTGCGAATGTGCCAGGAAGACGTGTCTCTCCTTGGGTCCATTAGTCACACCCGTCTCCCGAACCAGCCACATCACCAACCGTCGGCCTCCTTGTGGCTTTTTGCGCGTGGCGGTTAACATGTTCTCCACTAATAAAAGACATGTTTCTGTGCAGGGAAGAAACATTGAGCGTGGGTGAAGCGGGATGCCGCTGCTATCAGCAGCTTTTGTGTAAATATAAATAAAATCCACACGCGCTCACACATACAGTAGATGTTGGACTTGCTGCCTGAAACGACTTTGGTTTGCGTTGGCGTGATTGCTGGCCCTTTGTGTGTCCGCTGCCAGTCCCTGCCAAGCCACGCTGACATTTCAGGCGTACGCCACTCCCGGGAGTTTGTTGTCACCTCTGTCAGACGGAGTGAGAAACGTGACACCCGCACGGCGCCTGTGGGCAGCTGCAGCATTTACAGGTGATGTATTAAGAAAATAATCAAAAGTGGCTCAGCTGACCCGGCGGAGAGTGACAGAGTATCAAAGCTCAGCCGTGATTTATGGTCTGCCAGCCGATTAGATGACAAACGCGGTGACATGGAAAAGCAAATTCTGGTTGTGACACCACCGTGATGCTTCAACTTCACCCGTGCATGTTGTCCCATTGGCACCCCTCCATCTTTCTTTCATGTCTCCCTTCCTTGTTTGTTTCTTTTTCTCCTTCAACCGAACCACAAATTGTGACTCACTTGCGACATGAACTCCTCCAATCCAAATGAGTCACCTGGGTGTGCTTCGAAATAGTTTAGCACTTTTCCGGGATTTGTGATTAGATAGGAGGCGTTAATCTATATTTCAGCGTGAGATCGACGAAAAAACAAAAAAAACCCAAGCCCAGAAACTGTTTACTGCCACATTGAACCCCTGCCGTGCGTGCGAATGCTCCCGTCACATGTAACCAAAGCGGGCCCCGAGGGAAAGAGGGAGGCAGCTGATGTGTATGCCTCTGAAGGATGCTGTCAGTTCCCACATCCATTACATCAGCATTGAAAAAAAGAAATAAAAAAAATAGGGAATCAAACCAGGCTAGTAGACTAACGCAACAAGAATCACCACAAAAGCCCAGGCCTCCCAAACTCCAACCTCTCCACCATCTTCCCTCCCTTGTGTTAAATATCTCATAGACCATTTTTTCTGTCACAGCGATTTAATTCGCTCGTACGTCAGGTCATGCCAGACCCTCCATTGCCACCTTGGATCCTGTTGGTAGTATCATGGCGGTGCTCAGGCTGACAACAAACAGTTAATGTGTACAGTCCTCCTTTTAATCATCATCTGGTTAGGAGTATTTATAGAATGACCTGAAATTTCATTTTATCTGTTATCCAGTTGCCAAAAGCACATCTGGCAGGCAGCCTGCTATACCTTGGAAGCCTGTGCAATTGGTCCCCGTCCCCTGTCTCCATCTCTCCCTCTCCCTCGCTCTCATTTGTTTCAAATTTACTAGCCAAGGTTTGCGTCTTGGCTTTGTGTAAAAGAAGGTGATGCTGTTTTCATCATGGATAAATGGTTCGACAAGCCCCACAAACACAACAAAAAGGCGTATATGTTCCTAGGGCAGAGCTCACAGAGCTCTATCCATAGTGGCCAGAAATATTAGCTTTGTACACGCTTAGTGTGCACTAGAACAAACATGAAACCTCATTCTTGTCAAACAGATACATATTTTTACAGTCAGTGCAATTTAAACATTTATTAGCCACTTCATATGTCTCGTCTTAAATTCAGACTCCCCCAGCAGGGCCTTAAAATGGAGCCGCACACACCATGTCCGCTTCCTAAACTCTGTATCCAGTTGAAAGGTTTTACAGTTTTGTGGAATACAGACATTCAGAATGAAATCTGATGCAAAGCATGACAGGCACACCTGGGTCTTTTGAGATAAATCAAATGTCAGCATCCACAGTACCGTGTGTGTATGTGTGTGAGTCATTGTGTGTGATCTGTGGTCCATCAGGACATACATATATTTAATGTGACTCTGTTTGGCTCTGGAAGAACAATAGTGCTTACACCTGCTTTTCAGACTGTTTTTCAGAGGCTCAGCTTAGCGTTTGTTTGTGCTTGCTGAAAACTTATACGTGTAACTGCAAAGTCAGTATTGTGTCGGTAAATGTGTAATTAATTCAATCAATCTACTCTAAATAAAGGGGAAGAGTCCAAAAGGGCATTGAGTTTGTTTGGAATAACCTGATGCTTTGAATGAACAGGATTTGTTTATATTTACGCACCAACACAAATCTGCACCCACAAACCACAAGTAACAATAATTCCATGAATTTGACAGCAGCACAAAAACATCTTGTGTGTATACACCATGAATTTAGACTTTTTTCAAAATTTGCTCAGCATTGCAATGGATCGCTAAATGTGATGATAACTTATGCTGGTGCTACAATGGGGCACTCTATAGCTGGTGAAATGGCATCCATCCATCATGCAATAGCAGAGAAAGTACCCATCAAATAAAATGTGGGACAGCTTGTGTGACATTTGTTGTCACCGTAATATTATGTAATTTCTAGCCACTCAGGAACATGGTTCAGTGAGAAATGTGACATCTGAATTCTGTCTGAATTCATCCTGTGCTCTTATCTTCACTGTATCCTCAGTTATTAGCCACGTAATCATCCTCTTTCAGACGTTTTCCACTTCAGTGCGACAAACGGTGAGATATTTGCAATCATCTTGAACTTGACATAAACCCCCACCACCACCCTTCGTCCATTTTCCTCCAAGGATGATTCAGTGTAGGTCCGTCTGAAGCGGGCTGTGACAGGGCTTCTGAAGAATGTGTATTCGATTTTCAAGCACGTGGCCCTGTCTGACTCGGTTTGGTGTCACCGCCGCACGTTCCAGCGAGGTGCACACGAAGGCCTGGCTGGATAACAGGCTGTTTCTGTTGGAACGCCGCGCCACATATTTGAGCCACATGTGTGATGGAGACAGAAGGCCCCCAAATGAAACACACATTGGGACACAGAAGTGCTGCGTGTGCAGTCGCATTCCTGGGAACAGAATCAGAGGCTGACAAAGAGGGGTCGACTGTCACGTCTGGGCCCCAAACTGCATTCTGGGAATCATCTTGCGGACATCTTATAGTTATATATGAGTTGTATTTCTTTTCTAATAAAAGCTACTGTTCTGTTCCCTTTTTTTTCTTTCTTTTTCCCTTTCCCTTCTTTTTTTCCCTCGCGGCGCAGCTGCAGTGTCCAAATATTTGTGACAGAGGGCAGCAGTAAGCCATTTAAGCAAAAATGGAGGGGGGTGGGAGAGACCAGGTACAACCTCAGTCCTCAACCGAAGCCCCGTGCCAAAGACAAACCTTGAGTTTAAGCTGATCGACGTCCTTCTAACTCCAACAATTGAATCTTGTTTGATTTGCTGGTTGACAACGCAACCTGCGCGGGATGCCAAACCACTTTTTCAACCCTCAGCGTATCTGTGTGCTTGCCAGGCCGATTTGGGGTTATGTTTGCATTACTGCATTGAAACAGTATGTCAGCTTGGTGCAGAGCCCCAATTTGAGCAAGGCAGCAAATATGCTGCGGGAGGGTCCCCGCGTCAGGCCGAACACGCCACAAATGACGAAGGCGACGAGGGGACGGAGCGTGGGAGGAGGGGTCAAAGATCCTGTCAACATTTTATCATAACATTCTTTCCCTCTCAAATTGTTACAGTTTGTTGTCGTGCCCTCCCAAGACCCCTTTTTCTTTCTTTCGTTCATTTTTACAATGGCAGCCTGTTGTTTATGGGTCTTTCGGGCCTTGTGCGTCCTCCTGTGCCTTTCACATCACCCCGATTACAGTGAAAGGTGATCCACTGAATGAGGGGGGTGACTTTGAATGCCCCGCCGAGGCTCTGGAGAGAGCCGAAGTCTCATTTTCAACATCGTGCAGTTGTACTTGCACTTCCAGCATGATGGATGCCACTTCCGCGCAGCGTGTCGTGGACAATAACGACGATCCAGTGTCCAGCAAAGTTGCCATAGTGACTGAGGAATTCCCATCGTGCATCCAACAGCTGTGACTGTAACCCTTCGCTGAAGAAAGCGCCGGTATGTTGTTTGTATCGAGCTCCCCGGAAGCTCCTCTATCTATCAGCTTTGCTCTCAGTGATCCATCACAATGGTACACACACAAACACACACACGCACACTCACACATACGCGTACCCCTGACCTGGTATGTAGGTCATCATGCTTCCGACCAAATGTTTTCACAAGAATTCGCCTCCTCTCTCATCCCCTCCCCTCTATATCGGGGGAGCACGGGCCCTCTGAGGAAAGTGAGACGGATGCCGTGGTGCCTGTGCACCAAAACGGATGAGAGAGACAGAGGGAGAGAGGGAGAGAGAGAGAGAGAGAGAGAGAGAGAGCGAGAAGGATGAGTGAGATAGAGGGACGGTGGGTGGGACACTCAAGTCCCGAGGGAACTGGATGTTCTCGTCAGAGTCCCCTCCTCCCCCAAGCCCCAGGCGGCTTGGTGGAAAGTGTGCCGCTTGGTAAATAAAGGTTACCCGACGTTCCTGTGTGGGTTTGCGCACTCCAGCTTTGGCATTTTTCATATTTACATTGCTCGATATTCTCCACGGGTTGTGTTTGTGATGGTTTCCTTCCTTAGTGTTTGTTTGGGGTCCTTTCTTCTCGGCTTAAGTTTCTCCAGCGTCTCTCCTGCGCCTGAGTTCAGTTTATCTATCACCTCAAGTCGTTATGTCTAAATTTTTTTATTCAATGTCCTGGTACGCACATGAACAGGAGGCTATAACATAAAATGGTGAGAAACACGACAAATGAAGAAAGAAAGAAAGAAAGAAAGAGAAACGCGACAAAAACGAGACAGCATGCAATTGCGTGGCAAAGTCTCTATTCTTGTGGCAAACCTGTTAAATCTACAAGCCAAAGAATTTAGACGCAGATCTTTCTCTCCACCCCAAACTTGGTTTACTTTTAACTGTTTCAGCCCGTCTGTCCCACACCTGGTCGCCGTGCACGGCTCGGAACAGAGTGCACTCTGTTCAGCTTCCAGGCGAAATCTGCCAAGCCACACGGAAAATAAATCAGCTCCACATTCATTAAACAAAAAAGCTGCCGGCAGATTTATTTCATTATTTGCTCTCTCTCTCACTTTAGCATTGGTTTAGCTTTTCTCGGCCATACTTTCCACGTATTCCCCCTTGCGTATGGCCATTTAGCTCCCTAATGTGACCCTCAGCTGTAATCTCTCGCTCCCGCCGGCGGTTCTTAGAGTGAAAGTGCCTCGGCCACAGTTCTCCACCAGAGTCGAAAGCTAGCGTGGCTTTCGTTTTTCTGCCTCACTATCTCTTGCATAGCGTTTTTCTTTTAGGTTGCTGTGAAAAACGCTGGCTTAGCCGCCCAAATTGCTGCATAATGACCCTGTGAAATGTCCCCCACCAGGAGAGCCTCAGCTCCCTGAAACAACACAGGCGAACCTGCACAAATACGCCTCTCTCTTCGCCCAGAAGCGAAAGCCCTCGTGGAAATAATCGGCCTGTTAGGGTCAGATATTTCAAAGCACACTATCTGTTTTTCCTCCTCGCCCGGACTTATCGCCCTTGATGCCGTTCCCATACCCTGCCCTCCCGCTTCAGACATGGCAATTGTGTATGATAAAATCCATCACTCTCTCACTCATTCATTCTCTCTCTCTGGCTCCCTCTCGCTGGCATGGGGGTTCGGGGTAAAGATAAAGTGTTGATTTGTTATCACTCAGAGTTTTATGAGGTCGGTCCACGTCGAGATCACACGGCAAACACCCGTCTGCCAGATCTGATACTGTAGGGAAAATAAACACATACCAGCTCCACTTGTTTGCAAATCAGATTTTTGCTCCCTTCTCTTTTAGGGGAGACGACAGTAGAGCAGACAGACAGAACTAGTGGTCCTGAAACTGGAGCGGTGGGGGGGCAAAAAAGACCAAATCTATCACCTGTTCCGCACACGACACCTTTATGTCTTTCCAGCTGCTGACAGCAAAGCTAACGGCCTGCATCAGCCCCCGTCCTCCCAGCATCCTCCTAGGAAGGAAACTGGGCAAGCTGCATTCATGCCCCCTGAAAGCTCTGCGTTGCGTCTCGCCGCAGGGACAGCGGTTATTTTTAGACGGAGGGAGGATCGCCTCCCAGCTACGAGAAGAACCCTCAGACAGGAAATCAACCAGCACGCCAACCGGCAGCTCCCGCATTCTTGGCCCTAAGCCCGACCAACTGATCGCGGGCTGGTGATTCGGCCCCGTGTGCCGGCTGTGATCAGAGAGAGGAAAGCACCAGCAGCACAGGAGAGCCATCTTCATTTCAACCACGGACAACCTCTGAGCCGCTGTAATCTCCTGCCCACGCCCGGCCACCAGCTGGAGTCTATGTGGGACGTGTGTATCCTTTATTGTAGCACGCGTTTAGCTTCTCTACTGGACTACTCGTACCATCAAACGTCTTTTCAATCGAGCTGGAGTTGAGTGAATACTCACAGGATCACTGCGCACCCGGAATGAAAAAATACATCAATCTGCTCCTTTTAGATTTGGTGTTTATGAAGCTTTATCCTAAATTTGTTTTACTCAACAGGTGGAAACACCTTGTGTGGTTCCATAGCTCCTCCCATGAGTGGCAGGTGAATTCATCCACGTGTCAATCATTGCGATCTGGCTGGACGCTTTGAGAAAAATGGCGGTCAGATTCCCGCCTGGCTGAGGAGATGGATGCAAAGTTAAATTGAGTGTCGCGCATCACTGGGATATTTCCTAATTCATCACAGCAGCAAGACGGCGTGTAATGTAGTCATGTGTTTAGCGCTTTGTCTCCTCTGAACATTCCTGGGGTTAGTTTGGAAACCACGTAGTTATTATGTGGGGAGTATCAAAGAAGGAGCGGCCACCAGTGCCGGAGTGGAGAACGTGGGAGGTTTGTGACAAAGCCCCCAATTCTCTCCATCTGCCTGCTGAGAATTTGTGTGTGTGTGTGTGTGTGTGTGTGTGTGTGTGTGTGTGTGTGTGTGTGTGTGTGTGTGTGTGTGTGTGTTTCAGTGTGTTTATGGGTGTCTGTGTGGATGATTTGTATGTGTGTGTGTGTTTATGGGTGTTTGCAAGGATGATAAAGGGGAGGCATACTTCTCCTAATGAGGACGCTCAGCCAAAGTTTTTATTTTCATTTATTTATTTTTTGTGCATCTAAGTTTATCGTCCCGGTCAGCTCCAGCTCTCTCACCCTCTGCTCCTCCACTTCACACCTCCTAAATTGCTGTTTTGTATTTTCTTCATTGATAACGGCACGACAGCGGGAATGTCGGGTTATGTTCAGTGCCACGCCTCAGTTGTGTGTTCAGTCTAAGTTTGGCAATTTCAATGAAAAACTTTGATGCAAAGCATAGATTTTTAGTGCATACCTGTCATCATCATCACCATCATCAACATCAACTGTAAAACATATTGATCATATAGAAGCGACTCCCTCCAGCGACCAGCTCTCATTATAAGTGTTTTTTAACTTCTTTCGTGGAAACTGTGAGAATTCATTTCTAATTCACGTGCCCAACACTTCTGCGTGACAGTGGCAACGCAGCCCCACGCCTGCTTTATTACCGCTCACATGGGTCTGACCTCGGGGTGTAAACGGCCGTTTCTTCATCGTTACCTCACTAGCTCAGGTTACAAAAAACGTGGAGGCGACCAGTGACTGCATCGCTGCTGTACATGAGGATATTCGCCAAAACACTACAGCACTGGGGAGCATTTGGCATCCATTAGGTATTGTTGCAAAGGCAAATAAAACTTTAAATGAATCCCAAATGCAGTCCTCACCCACGGCACCTCACACCCACGCAGATACACACACACAAACACACACACTTACACACACGCACACAGCAACACTCCCCTGCCGGCTGGATTTCTGAAGTTGGACTCCTACCTTGAGTCCAGGACAGGGGTCATCGACCTTTGTGAGATTGTATGAGTAGTATGAAGGGCTAACAGGACGTGTTTGACACAAACCTCCTAAATAACATAACTGCATGGATCACTTCAAAGAAATGACAATAATGATAGTAGTAGTGTTACTTGTAGTAACACTTTCTGAGGAAACTACTCACATGTCAACAGTAATTATGCCCCACATTTTTAGAACATGCTCAACATTTTAGAATATGCCTCGCGGGTGCCTTGCGGATTCCAATCTGCCCGACGTTGGTGAACCCTGGTGTAGAATGAGACCTACACACATATCACGCAAAGAGACCTGCACGCATATTGATACAGACACACTGTTCAACTGAGTGGATCAACCGTAGACACATATCATTTTTTACAGATGGACACCCGACACTATAATGAATGCTATAAATGAACGGGCTCGTCTGAGCACATTCACGGCTCTGAAAGTTGAAGTTTGGTCGTCGGGGATGGATCCTGCAGTGTCTGGTTTCAGCTCAATAACGTCCACTTTGCACGTCTGTGAATATTGCTGACGCCTACAGCATATTGCTTTTTACCCGCATATGCGCCAAGTTTTGGTTCGTGTTGCTTGCGAAATCCACCGCGATGTGGACTCACCTGCAAACACTCACCCTGGCAGCAAATAACCGGCCTTAAAAGACAAATTCCTGCAAAGTTATGAAAACCTAACAGCTCCCCTGCATCCATCTTTGTTGATACGACCATGGATGCGTGCGGTACATCCATCCTCGCTTCTCAACCACAACATTAGTGGCACAGACTGCAAATAAACCGATTAAAGCCACTTTTTCTACTGCTTTTTGCCCATATAAGGTTGGGCACAATCATAGCAGGAAGGTATAGGACGTTAGGAAGACGAAGTCAACAGTCTCGCCCTCTTTCATCATTCCCCCAATCCCACCACACTGCTGCCCCACAACCCACCTTCATTAAAACTCACTAGAGGGTTATGAATGGGCCTGTCTGGCCCGCTGCACGGCCTTGAAAGGCCAGCTGGATCCTATTACAGACTCTCACAGCATTTGTGCATGTGTGCGAGTGTATGAGCGCATGTGTGTGTGCGCGCGTGTGCGAGAGGGTGAGAGCGAGAGAGAGAGAGGGAGAGAGGGAGGGAGATGTAAGAGAGCAAGAGATGTAAGAGGGGAAAACTCAGTCATCTGACGTGGAGAGGTAACAGGTCCTGGTTAATCCCTGGCAGGTAGCTCTGATGAGACCCAGAATTCAGGTGCTGCCAGGACTGATTGTGGT
>OMPJ01008470.1:0-11226 GCA_900312935.1 Carapus acus | reverse complement strand
TGGGGTCAGGAGTTAAGGCCTGGCCTGTCCGCCGTCGGCATGCTCTCCCCGCCTTGTTTGTCAGCTGCCTGCCAACGAACGCCTCCCTGCTGCGGCGCCCTATATTGCGGCTGTCAACACACACCCAGCGCCGACACGCCATGACGAGGAGGGACCCGCTGGAACACACAACCCACATGTGAACCCACCGCAGCCGCCACCACACACACACACACACACACGTTCCCCACTCTCTCTCAAACCTAGGGCCTGAACGCCGAACTCTTCTGGAGAAAAAAAAAAATTTCACTACGCCATGCGAACGCGGAGAAGCTGACTCTTTATAAAGAATATAAAAAAGAACCTGACAAATTACAGCCTGTACTCGGCTCACATACACCGCGCTCAGCACATTTGGCTGTAAATGCCACGCTGAAGCTTTGACTCATTTTCACTGTCACTGCAGTGAAAAGGATTTTCGGTTTCGTCTGCACAAAACCGCAACGGGGCCCGAGACGAGCCTGAGCGCGGCTCCTCAGACACCCTCCCATGGCCCTTGAGGCTCCTTTCGCCAAAGGTTACACGTATTTAAGCGCCATTGGCTAGCTTTCGCTGTGGTTTTGGAATCACAAAGGGGTCCGTTTGATACGTCTGCACTGCGTTTAAAATATAACCAGCGGAGAAAAACACTCATGGCCAAACTTGGTCCTAAACACAGTTGGAAGAAGAATTTGCAGGCTCGCTCAATCTCTCTCTCTCTCTTTCTGTTTCTCTCTCTCCCTCTCTTTCTCTGTCTGTCTGCCTCTCCCTCATCAGAGGCTCTTCGGTTCCTGGTTGCCAAGAACGGTGGGAAGAGAGGGGAGACCGGGGGAAAAGCCAGGAAAAGGTCCAAGTCACTTTGTTCTTCTTTTTGGAAACGAACTCTGGTTGAACCCGGGGAGACGCCAGACAGTTTACAGAGCACCAGGCATTACTCTCTCACTTCTCCAAGCATCGCAATTTAGACCCCCGGCCCCAGCCTGCTATGGCTTCCTCCTCTCAGGCTGGACTCTTTAACCTTTATAAATCTTTCTGAAAATCCCAAAGTGTCTGCTGGTTCCTACTCCTCTCTGGAAGGGAAACCGTGCCAGACTCTGACTCATATGAACAAAATGTCAGCGAATAACAATTTATAGTAAAAATTAAGGGAAAACGCTGCGGCCTCCTTGGCAGTCACGGGTTTGTTTTTCGACTGTCTTGGAGGCGGAATGAAAGAGAGAGAGGGTTGGCAAACCCGACGAGGATCTCACGCAAATCTTCAAAGTTTCGCCTGAGATGAGGCGATATTGCGGATTCCGCTTTCATCCTGCCTCTTTCTCTCCCCCTGGGGAGGCTCGGGTGAGCTGCCCCTCTTTTAATCTGCTGTTAACCGACTAATAATTCACACATTCCTGCTTGTGACTTTGACCCTTGTTGCGAACATAAACAGAAAATCCCTGCGACCTGCCTCTGCATGTAAAACAGCTCACTTAGCAAACAGCGACATAGCCAGCCAAGGAAAACAGGGGGGGGTGGGGGTGAAGGGTTGGGCGGACAGCAAAAGCCCAGCCCCACCAAACACCAAGGGCCTGTGACAGCAATGCGTCCGGGGTCACTCCTATGCCATCGCGGCCACGGCGTGTGTGACCTTAAAGGTGGCACATTTTTGCCCAAGATGGCACATTTCCCTCTACACAAAAACACACACACACTCTGTAAGTGTTATCCACTCTATTACAATGACAACAACGAGACCAAAAGATGGAGGAATCGTAACACAGCACACAACACTCCGTCACCTACCTGTTTTCTCCTTGATTTCACACAGGACGTTGAAGAGGGCAGGTTTCATTCGGTGGCAGTTTAGTGCATGTTTCCTATGAAAAATAAAGAAATAATGGAGGAGAGGGGGAAAAGAAGAGAGGAGGTGGAGAGACACCACTTTCCAAATCAATAATTCCCAAACAAGTGGCAAGAGAAGCACAGGAGCGACATGAAAAAGATTTATTGTTACCCTTGCTCGCCGGGATTAAAACTGTTTCCACCAGAGAAATTTATGTGCCATTCCGGACATTTATGGTAGTAAAGATGAAGGAAATGGTTTAGAATAATCGGAATTCGTCTAAATTACTGACTTTCACATATATATTTTTCTCTCCTACATCTGCAGCCCCGGGGAAAAACCATCCGGACCATCAGGGTGTAAAACATTCTGCAACACTAAAGCGGGGCTCGGTGGGTTTGGCACAACATTTCAGCATGGATACACACATTATTAATATCTTATTATCAATATCACTCGAGCAAAAAAACTGAGCGGGAGGAGGTGAAATATGAACGTACAACATCCGGGGAAACTAAATAAAGTGACGGCCAGGACACGATTATAGAACGACGCAAAAATCGATAGTTTTGCGTGACAACCCCCGTAGGAAAGTTCTTTGTTGAAAAAATAAAACTCAAAAATATTAGATGATAAACACCAATCGTGACAACTTTGTCCCCAACGCCGTCTTCTCTCGAGTGGGCGTAATTGCTTCCATTTAGCGGCGATCTTCATCCAAAGCACAGTGTTATTAACCCTGCTCCTCCTCCCCATCCTTCTCTCCCTCTCTCCTCCTCTTCCTCATCACCCCGACACCCCCGCCCCCCGGATCGATCTTATGTCGAGAAACAAGTGTTCGGTCGTTGGTGCTGCTGGTGTCTCACCTCGCCTGCGCTTCGTCCAAGCTTTGGTCTGTGATGGTCATGATTTGCTGTAAAATGTCTCCGATGTCCTGCTTGCGTCCCTCTCCGTCCGTCCCCGCCGTGCTGCCATCCTGCATATGCGGCGCCAGGCCGGGGTGTCCGGCCATGCCTACCCCGTGGGAGTGCATCAGCCGCGGCTGCTCGTCCATCCCTGGCCACGGTCCCTCCTGCTGCTGCCGGTGGTGCTGGTGGTGCCTCGCCTCCAACTTTTCAATTTTGACGGTGAAGAAAAAAACACACACACACACACGCACGCACCGGGGAGAGAAAATATCCTCGGAAATTCCTCCGGATCCCTCTGCGTCTCACACGCACACACACACACGTTCACACATACATACACACACGGCAGCCCCGACACTCCTCCTTTTTTCCTTGGTAAGCTTTTCTGGATTTGGGGAGGAGGGAGACCGTCAGCCTCTCTCTCTCTCTCTCTTCTCTCTCTCTCGCTCCCTCTCTCTCCACCTCTCTCTCTCCCTCCTTTTAGCTGAAATCTGAGCTGAATCGCTCCTTTTTTCCCGAGCCTAGCCACTCCTGCGCCTCCGCCGCCGAAGAAGAGAGAGAGCGGGAAAAAAGCGCAGGATTCGACATTAAAAAAAATAAAAAAGCTGCCTAATCTGATTAAAAGTGGAGCTCGGCGCTCGCAGCAAATCCGCTTTATTGTCCGAAGCCCGTTGCGCCAACCAGAAAAAGCGGGAAGAGCAGGAATTGAGGGGGGAGAAATGTGTGAAAAGTCAAGTGGAGCTTTTTAAGCGCCTAACAAACTAGCAGCAACTGTTATTGTTTGGCTTCTGCGCGGAGACTGAGTCATAATCGGAGTATGGATGTGGAGGCTCCGCCCACCGAACCCACCATTGGACAAGAAGCGGCTCGGAGTCCCGCCCCGCCGCTGCGAGACACGTCAATCATCTCTGCAGGGAAGGAGGGACACAGTAATAAACATAAAGAGATGTGACCGGACCGGGTGGCAATACAGTGATGGATAGAGAGTGAATATGTAGCCTAATAAATAATTGTGAGTGGCAGTGAAGCTCTGACCCAACAGGACAGCGCGGGAGACACACGCACACACATTCACTCTCTCTCTCTCTTGCTCTCCCTCACTCACTCACACACACAAAATATATTATTTTCTCCTCCTCCTCCTCCTTCTGCTGCTGCTGCTGCTGGATATTTACATCCAGTGTAATCAGTCAAAGGAATAATAAATCAGTGAGAAATTATTATGATAACACATGGCGTGGTACATTTGGGAACGTTTTGTCAGACCTCCAGCTGTGAAAACAAACCTGTTTGGTGAGTTTGAACCTGTGCTGTGTTTGAACAATATGAAATATTTGGCCCCCCCCACACTCCTGTTTGACACTTCCATGATGGATGTGGGTCAAAGCGAGTATGTGACCAGTTGGTCATCCATTTATGTGGAGGTTAGGAAATATGCGTTGATGATGAGGGCGCAATCTGATTTAAAATTTCCATGGCCTAGTGTACTTACAAAAATAGTGCTATAGAAGCTTATTTAATGTTATCAAATCACTTTGCTGCAAACAAGTCAATAAAAATGTTTGCTCAGAAAATGAGAATTTCCCCTAAGCAAGGGTGCCGTTGGAAAAGTACTGCAAAATTTTTACCTTGTGTCGTTTCCTTCAGCAAGGTCCGTCAGGGGGGCTGATGCTCACAGAAATCCCTCCAGCCTTAACCGAGGCAACAGCAATGGCAAGCAGAAGAAAGCCATTAAAGACAGAGCAGGGTAGATGCCGGTCTGCGAGCAGAATTTTGATGAAGAATTAACTTAATTGAGAATTAACATTAACTGATGCAGTGAATCTCTAAGGTCGAGGTCAAGCTTGAGAATTCCTCTCAGGTAGTGTCGTCTGGATCCCTCACCACTTATTTTATGAGGGGATTCGGGAACTGCGGCCCAGCGTGTAACAAGTTGTTTTTAGACTGTGTCAGTGTCAGAGTCTTACAGGACGGAGACAAAAGCTTTTAACTGCGCCCAAACCAAATTCTCCCCAACATGATTGATCACAGTCTGTAAACAACAAATGATGTTGTTTTGGCAGCATCGTTGCCTGTTTACGGCTTTGACTAAAGACAGATTGGATGCATTATATCTTGAAATGGGTTGAATTAAAAGGCAAATAATCTACCCGCAAACACCTTTAAGGTGTATTGGTAACACTCCATTGATTAAATGAAGATAAATGAAAACCGTTATTGCCACTTTGAGGTCACACTGTCTTTAAATGCGGTTAGACTTTTTGTCTTCTATTAAGCTTTTTGTTCTCCTCAATGGCAGATTTGTGTCGTAAGACAACTTTACCAGATTCCTCAACACTAACCTCTCGTATGTGGCACAGTATTCTCTGCCGTGTGTGTGCACGCGTGTGTGCGTGTGTGGGGGAGCTTGCCTGAGAGCTCTGAGCTAAATCCAAACGCTTCCTGCCCTTCTTTTACTGTGCGGACAGAAATCGATCAGCCAGTTTTCTCATTACGTGTTGAATAGGGAGGCAGGGCAGTAATTGTCAGGAGGGGCAGGGTGAGGTTGAGGGTAGTGCTGGTGATAATGTCTGACACTCCCTGGCTGCAGGATCGCGCCGCTGCATTTGTAACGGAGGTCCCAACAGCCATTCTGCTTCGGTTTATTTCCTATTTAAGAGCCTCATAAGGTGACGCGGGCTTATCTTACCGAGACGATCCGGGTTCCAACGAAAACCCTGCAACCGGCTCCGCTGGGGATGCTGTCGCATTACTCCCCAAATAACCACGGCAACAGCTCCAAAATAGCCACCAGCCCGTCCCCAAAACAGTGATGTAAAACCTCAGCAGCGCTTTGTTGTCTGGCCGCAGCGTATTTATCCCCCAGTAGTTCCTAATGGGCTGTTATTACCGCATTGTAATGAAACGCCATCACATCCAGCTTGTTCTTCCTGCTCCAGATTCTAATTCCACTTCAGCCGGTCAGCGGAGATGCAAGGACGCTGTGGGGGAAGAGCAAAATCTGAGGGGGAATAAATAAGAGCGTGTTTGTGACTGTGATGGCAGCATTGGGAAAACACGGTGTCCCCCGCATCTATGAGAGAAAATAGTGATCTGCCTCCTTTAAAACTAAACATGTTGTCACGGTGTTTAAACACCGCCAAAATAATAAACAGGGTTTGAATGTCAATGGCGGATGAACCTGATGTAAAAACACCCTTCGAAGTAATAGGTGCTTGCTCCTTGACGTCTTTTATGCCAAGCATTCGTCTATTCTTGCCGCAGATGAGACTGATGTTGATCTTACAAGGCCATCATCGGGGGCAGGGGGGGTGTATTCAAGAGATTACAACAGATTTGCTTATTCACAGCACCGTCATGAGTTTTACTTCCAGGTCCCCCAAACCTTGCGTCCCCATAACCAAAGGTCTGACACTGCGCCTGTCCACCTATCTGGACCGGGGTCACAGAGGCAGGCGAGAGCTGCAGGTCAGCGCCAGCTAAGTTATGTATGAGCTGGAGCACGCAGGGGGAGCTAGAGGCAGCAGCAGCAGCAGCGGCAGCAGCGGCGGCAGCCACTGCATGGCACATCTCTCCAGGAAGTAACCTTGATGAAAAATTCAGTTGTTTGCAGCTCCTGGCGTCCCTCAGGCATGAATAAAGTCGGGCCCAGACAGAGTGAAAAGACCTGGTCTCAGCTCCAAACCACTCGGCCTGCCGCTGCTGAGGAGCCGGAGCGGGAGCAGCCGCGCGCTGACTAGCATTAGGAGATGGGCAGGAATTAAAGTTTAATCACGCCTCAAATAGATTAAGCGACAGGAGCCGAGTCAGCGATTCTCTGCCCTGCTGCCACTGACCATTCCCTGCGTCTGACTGCAGTGCCAGGAAACGCCAACAAAGAGCCTGTTTCTGTGCACCACAAAGCCCAATGGAAACATGTCGGATTTGGTGTGTTTACATGTGCAGTGCAGCCTCGTTGTCAGGTTTTGTTTGACCGACAGAGGTGGAGTCACTTCTGCTGCATCGATATTCCTGCAAAATGTTGAGTTAGCCCAGTCTGGAAATACATTTCTAATCTGTAATGTGCCTCCTCGTAGCCACCAGGGGGGAAATGTTTGCGTGTGACACACGTCAGGCAGCCCGAGCGCCGACTGCCAAACAAAGACTGTCAAAGCGTCCAGAAGCTTTGGATTTAGTTCACCTTTGGCTACTTCTGAAACTAATGGGCAGCTTTAAATGTTACATTACCTGCTAACACCACACGTCAATCATCAGCAGGGAGCGTTCAAGTGCAGCTGGCATTCCACCAGGCGTCTGCTTTTTGGCCAAATCACTCTTTGTTACTGCTTCATGCAGCTGGGTCGAGAACACGAATGTTTCATCACTAATTTCACGATTTATTTTCACAATGTTTCTACTGTTATTTTATTGATCCTGAGGGAGATAAACTGCCTCTTCTCTTCATTAGCAAGGTGTCTGGGGAGCTATTTGAGTTCAGTGCCTTGCTCAAGAGACACTTTGACGCTACACTGGAAGTAAGCCTGTGCTCGGTTTCATAGAACAGAAAAGGTTAATTAGCACTGGCTGGCTAGCTAGCCACAGGAGGTCCAAACCAAGACGCTAATGGAGGTCAAAGTGCCGTGCTACTGCAGAATTTCAGTAATTCATCTCTTCCGGTTTCGTCCACCAGCAATTAATTCGATATTGGCGATTGCAGGTTTAGGTAATTATGTTAGGAAACGGACACGAGGACAGATTGGTGGAGATGAAATTACATGCTAATATGTCCCTTTAATCCCACGGGGACTCGCCTGCGGCAGCCATCGTCTTAATCTTCAACCGGGTTGGGCTGGGCTGGGCCAGGCTGGGCTGAACCTGGTGCGGACCATGCCGGTTCAGGGTGAAGGATGACGGATATGAGGGGGCCCACCCGTCACGCAGTGTCTGACTAGGTATCCTTGGAGCAGGATAAAAGCAGAGGCAAATGTCAAGTGATGCAACGGATGCACACACACTCTCTTAGATACACACACACACATACAGACGAGAGAGGCTTAGGGCAGACATTTATAATAACAGTCTAAAACCCAGCAGCCATTCTTTTGATGCATGTAAACACAGTAGGCTTATCGTCGCGGTGAAGCAAAGAAAATAAGAGACAGCGGTGGCACAGGCGGAGGGTGTGTGCGCGTGTGTTTGCGCGTGCATGTGTCAGCCACAGGATTGTCATGCCCTTTTCCCTGAATGTGTGTGTTCTTGCTGTAGGGCCCCTGTAAGCCTTTAGACCTGTTGGCAAAGCGTGGGCCGTGCCTGGTGGGGGGTTAGGGGGACGTGGTGTGTGGTGGAGGGGGGGGCCCTGACGGATGCCGGAGCCTCAGAGCTGCTCGCTGAATTTTCCCAGACTCATTTGCATTCATAAAGAGCCGACTCCTTGTCAGGGAGTGTTTTCTTTTTTCGTCTGCCTCTCCCGCCTGAAAAAAATGAGAATAAAAAAATTCCCGGGCGACTCCTGGTGGGAGTGCGCCGGGAAAATCCGACTGTCAAAGACGACAAGACGGATGAATCCCCGTGTCAGACGCGCATGGCTCCGACGATGACAGATGGAGGGGAGCTGTCCCTCCGTCAATTCGTTTGGCGCGAAATAAAATCGGGATTTCAACCCCTCCCATAATCATCAGGGTTGCTTTGTTTGACAGCTTTGTTTGTTTGTTTGTTTGTTTGTGTTGCAATGGGGATGGAGCCTCTGATTCAGCCTCTCCCAGCCCCCCACTCCCATCAGCGAGCGAGTCGCACCTGCGTCCCCAGGTGTGGCAAACACGCAATTCAATGCAATTAATTTCTCCCTCCGTCGCCCTTCTGTCACCCACATCTGTCCTGCTGAGGTGCCCTTGGGCAAATGATGTGGAGCGGGCGGGGCTAATGTTAATGAGGCGTGGGGTGGGAGAGATAGCTGAGACCCCTGTGCACCCTCCCATTCCTCCGTTCCCTCTCAGAAGAATGGTTGCTCCGGTTTCCTTGATCTTACTGGACCCTTTCCACCCCACCACCATTCCTCCTCCCCTCCATCCTCCTCCTCTTCTTCTTCCTCCTCCAGCACCCCCAGAAACGCTGCCAACATTTGGTAACAATGGCGCCAGCATCAAAGGAGGGCAGCTTAGTGAGGTAGTTGCTAAATCTTTTATTCAAACTTGGTAATTTGGCCCAGTCGGTGTAATTTGCCTCAGGGACTAATCAAGTCTCCCTAGTTCTTGTTCTGATTCCGATCCTGAACAACAGAAAAAAACAAGGTAATTACACCATTTAGGTCTTTGGAGCATCTCGAGGGAGCAGAGCTTCATCGAGATCATCATGTGGACCCATAAACCCCAGCATGTCCCTCCCTACATCTCAGTCTGGGCCCTAAAGGTCATGTGACCTGGTGAGATCTGCATGAAGTAATAAAGTCTGTGCAGGCAAACAAGGGCTTTTCCTGCTGAAATCAACAAGCTATGAGTACGAGGACGGTTAATCGGTTTAGTCTCATCACCCTTGTGCTGCGTTTGCGCTCCATCCTCGCCTAATATGCGAGTTAGGCTGCATCGAAGGCAGCAACAACAACAAGGATCACTCCGACGCCTGAATCTCCAACTCAGAGGGGCAGAACAGTGGCAGAGTCAGCGATTTTTATTTCTCCACATAAAAGAACAATAAATGACCAAACAAAGGCTTTTTACAGCTTTCGTTTCCATGCAGAGCTGCAAAAACGGAGCTAGTCGAAACAGAGTGACACAGATTCTCCAAAGCTCAAAGAACGAGAAAGAACGAGGGGAGGATGATAACAAAAAGGAAAAAAAAAAAAAACGGAGAACATCTGGTGAGCAAAGCTCGGTGCCAGGACAAGACAAAGCCATGTGTCTGGCAAACACATACCTACACACATACCTAAACACACACACACACAGACACACACACACACTCACATACACACACTCACTCACGCATGTACACACCGGCTAATTCATGCGTGCATGCTCAAACCCGCCTGCTCCCTTCTCCCGCCCCCCTAACTTACAAACAAGCAAAAAAAAAACAAAAAAAAAATCACCCCCCACAAACACACACACACACACACACATGTTCCTCTCATTGTGCTGGCATTCGTGCCCAGTGGGGTGCAGCTGGAGGAAGAGAAAGAGAGGGGGAAAAAAAAGCTGGTGTAGGCCGCGGTTGGTTGGAGAGTCGGCAGTTCAGACGAGACTAATCTACATACTCGCAGGCTGAGGAGTGAATATGCATGAGAGGATAAAAAAGGCGGACCACCCGCTCTCTCCCTCTCTCTCCATCCCCCCCTTCTCTCTCTCTCTCCGGATTACCGTACCCACCTCTCCGCCTTTCATCTGCACGCTGGCACGCAATCGAGCTGATTTAGCGCGTTGGCTGGTGTTTCGCACAATGGAGCGGACTCGTGATAAGAAACCTGTTGAGAGAGGAAAGAAGGGAAGGGAGACCGCCGTCCAAGGAGAAGCACAAAAGCAGCGGCGTGGGCATCGGGCGGTCCTGGAGGGCGAGGGGGAAGCAAAACAACCGCCAGCAAAACAATGAGACTCACAGCAGGAAGAGGCGGCTTTAGATACCGAGCCCTGATGAACCGTCAAATGCTGAAACGTAACATCAGACCATCCTCACCAACCAGCGAATATTTAATTTGGGAAAAATAGAGTCACCCTTAAAGGCGCTATTTCCACGCAGGGAGCAAGGATGGGGTTGAAGTGAGCGCTGCTCTCCGTGGCTCCATGTTTGGATGAAAGTTGGGTTGAAATGATGGCAGCCATCCACGCATACTGCCGTTAGTATCACAGCGCTCACTCTACAGTGCGTGAGCCAGTGTGGGATTTACATCATTTTTTTTAATGAATCAACAATGTGCGAACTAAATTCCACGGAGGGGAATTCAGGCCTACGACGCAAAATTTGTACGTAATGAATTAACTCAGTAAGCCGCAGTGATTATGCAAGAGTTCCACCCTGCAGGGGAGGGGAGGATATCGACTGCCCAGCCAAGTCTTCCATTTCCTGCATTTCTTAAAGGTCACTAAAGTGTGCACGTGTGCAGAGGCTCAAGATACTAAAAGTAATGAAAAGGAGCAATATCTTAAAATATTTTGCAGGGCGGCTGTGACAATTAAGTAATGACTATTTTGGAAGCAGCATGCAGACGTAACCGGTGCGTGAGAATAATGTCTCACCTGCATGAGTTGCCGCAGCAATGGGACCGCTCACACTAATCTCGTGTTTGGTTGGAACCTGCAGTTTGTTTTCTTGCACCACACGGGGGAATTTATTTTGTCAAGGCGGCGATTAATTAAAGAGAAAATGCAGAGCGATTCATTGACCAGGATTCTGCTGGACTTTCTGTGGCGGCAGAGGAGCAGTATTGGTTTATGTCAAACTCAATCTGATCAGAGTGGGAGCTCCTCTCCTCTCCTCCCTCTCCTTCTCTCGTCCTCTCCTTTTCTCTCC
>OMPJ01008461.1:0-23884 GCA_900312935.1 Carapus acus | reverse complement strand
ATGTTGCAGGGCTGTTATGGCTGACATGCCTCTGCAACATCGCATGGCAGTCGGGGACAGTGCCCTTGGACTGGCAGACCGGGGTGGTGGTCCCTCTGTTTAAGAAGGGGGACCGGAGGGTGTGTTCCAATTTCAGAGGGATTACACTCCTCAGCCTCCCCGGGAAAATCTATTCCAGGGTGCTGGAGAGGAGAATCCGGCCGATAGTGGAACCTCAGATACATGAGGAACAATGCAGGTTCCGTCCTGGCCGTGGAACACTGGATCAGCTTTATACTCTACGCAGACTGCTGGAGGGATCGTGGGAATTTGCCCAACCAGTCCACATGTGCTTTGTGGACTTGGAGAAAGCATTCGACCGGGTCCCTCGTACTGCTCTGTGGGGTGTGCTCCGGGAGTATGGAGTACATGGCCCCTTATTACGGGCTGTGCGGTCTCTATACGACCGGAGCAGGAGTCTGGTCCGCATTGCCGGCAGCAAGTCCGACGTATTCCCAGTACATGTTGGCCTCCGCCAGGGCTGCCCTTTGTCACCGGTCCTGTTCATTATTTATTTGGACAGGATTTCTAGGCACAGCATGGGGCCGGAGGGGGTCCAGTTTGGGGACCGCAGGATGTCATCACTGCCTTTTGCAGATTATGTTGTCTTGTTGGCGCCCTCAGACCAGGACCTACAGCATGTGCTGGGGCGGTTTGTAGCCGATTGTGAGGCGGCCAGGATGAGAATCGGCACCTCCAAATTTGAGGCCATGGTTCTCAAACTGAAAAAGGTGGTTTGCACCCTCCGGATTGTAGACGAGATCCTGCCTCAAGTGGAGGAGTTTAAGTATCTTGGGGTCCTGTTCACGAGTGAGGGTAGAATGGAATGGATCAGGGCGGCAGCGGCAGTGATGCGGTTGATGTACCGCTCTGTTGTAGTGAAGAAGGAGGTGAGCCAGAAGGCAAAGCTCTCTATTTGCCGGTCGATCTACATTTCTACCCTCACCTATTGTCATGAACTTAAGGTCATGACCAAAAGGTTAAGTGGGTACAAGCGTCCGAAATGAGCTTCCTTCGCAGGGTGGCAGGACGCATTCTACGAGATAGGGTGAGGTGCTCTGTTTCCCGGAAGGAGTTCAAAGTAGAGCCGCTCCTCCTCCACATCGAGAGGAGTCAGCTGAGGTGATTCAGGCATTGTTTCCGGATGCCTCCCGGATGCCTTCCCAGGGAGGTATTCTGGGCATGTCCAACAGGGAAGAGGCCACAAGGACCCAGGATGCAATGGAGGGACTATGTCTCCCAGCTGGCCTGGGAATCCTTGTGGTCCTCCCAGAGGAGCTGGGGGAGGTGTCTGGGGAGAGGGTCTGGGCTTCCCTTCTGAGACTGCTGCCCCTGTAACCCGGCCCCTGACAAGCGGCAGAAGATGGATGGATGGATGAATGAATGAAGCATGGCCAGGTGCCTTGGTAGGGGATGCAACTTGTGGTACCACGATTTAGATTAGGGGTTGGCAACCTGCAGCTCTGGGGGCCGCATGCTGCTCTTTCAACCTCACACTGCAGCTCCGCAGGGCTTAGGGAAAAACTTAAATAAACGCAAAGCAGCAGCATAATCTCAAAGCAGTGGTGAGGAACCTATGGCTCACAAGCCATATGACTCTTTCAGCATGACACTTTGGCTCTCCGTGGCTTGGAAAAAAAATCCTGCGTGAAGATGAAACTGAAACAGAATTCGTACAGCCCCGAGTTGCGGATCCTGAGCTTGCTGCATGGGGGAGACATCCAGCCCCAGCTCGCTGACGCCTGATGAAGCTTGAAACATCGAACAATGACTGATTTCATTTCGTCTACGTGGAGTCAGGAGGCTGTCCTGGGTAGAAATAGACTTCATTAAGCCCCAAGTTGCAGACACTGTCCTTGTTGCATAACAGGAGGGTTGCTGAAATCTCATTCAGACCATGTTGACGCATCAAAGTTTTTGTGGCTTCCAGTGCTGTCGATTCTGTGGAGTGCCGGTCTGAATGGTTCTTTCAATGTAAAGGCTCCCGACCCCTGTCTCAAAGCAACAGTGTGAATTATGTAATGGAGTGATGAGAGCCTCTGAAACAGTAATAATAATGACACACTGTGTATGCCTCTCATCTTGGGTGTCGGTTACAAGAGGAGGAAGAATTCTAGAATATATAGCAGGAAGTTATAAGAGGTGTCTTTAGAGATGATTGGCCTCTACAGCAGACTTCAAAGGGTAAGTGAGTTGAGAGGAGCAGAGGTTTGTGCAAAGAACCATCGGCTGTTTTGGGTCAGGGTGGATTTGCTCCGGAGGAGCCTAACACTCGACTGATGGGACGAAGATTTTAAATCATAATTTCCCACGATTCTTTAGCATTTCCAGGGAGAAAGACAGACAGGGTTCCAGTATTCAATTGTTGGTGGCGAGATTTCACCATTTTCAGAAAAAACATTTTGTGGTATAGATTGGCTGGTATGGGGAATTGTTGGCGTGAGCAATGAATTGCCACTAGCAGGACATCTCATCCTCTCGAACAACCTAGTGGGGGAATAGGTTTTCCCTGGGGCTCATAAGTTCCACTCATGGAGGTAGATGTTTGCTCTCCACCTTATTTGCCTTTGTTCCCCACCTGCATAGTTGCACACACTCAAGCTTGCAAACTAGGTGTGATATTAGAGTTATTGGACTCAGTCTTCTGCTGGCCAGACAATTTGATTGATCCCATTTCTGAGAGAAAGAACGTGAATGTTTTGTTGACTGACCCTGATGATAACAACCTGTGTCTCCCTATCAGTAAGGATCTGCTGATATGAGCCCAGCAGGGGGGACTGTTCAGTAGCCTGTGAGAGGCGCTGTATAAATAAACGTTTACTTTTACTTTACTTACTTTTACTTTGTAACAGTATAATAGTTTGCAGACTGAATAGGAAGAATTACAAGACAGAGGCACTGTCTCCAAACCTTACTTCGTGCCAGGTCTCACTACTGTCTAGAAGATAGTAGGCTCTGCTGCCTCCAGCTCAGGTAGGAGGTAGCAGAGCCTGAGATGGAGAAGCTTCTGTTTGAAGAAATAATGAGAAATGAGCACATCTATAGAACAGCCATGGTCAACCACTTTGGAGATAATGTCGGAGAGGCAATATTGAGATAGTTTGGTCAATTTCAGAGGACAGAAAATGGACATTTGGACAGTTGTTGTAGAAAATGGCCAAGACCCAAGAGCAAGTTTGTGGATGTCGGAAAGGAAGTTTCAGTGGAGGATTTGTAGGATGGATGGAGGTGATTTTGGATGATCTGCTGAAGCAACTCCTTAAAAGAGCAGTGTAGTGAAGTTTAACCAGAATTTTGTGGTGTGTTGGACACGCAGATTACCAGTGACTTCTTAGCCTTTTCAAAAAAAAGCCTTTTCTCCAAAAATCTGTCTTGTAAAAAGACGGTCATCTTATGTGCAGGATCGTCTTATATTCGGGTCAGTGCGGTAAATAATACTGAATATCAAAAGATTCGCAAAGAGAGGTTATATTTTACATTACATTACACGCATACCTCCTTGATAATTGCCACTTATATCTGGCTTTTTCAGAACTACTGCTTGATTGACTTGATCGTATGTGAAATCGGTTTGAAATCCCTGATCTAGATCCTAAAGTGCAACACCATCTGGCCACTCTAGTTGCATGCAAAAATGGAATACAACACAAAAATAAACTAATTATTTATCAAAAATTACCAATTGGCGGTGCCTCATATCTCTGTACCGTCTTCCTCTGCCTCAAGTTATATGGTCTGTCATTTTCTTCCTCTGCCTCTTCTGCTTCATCTCCATCATCTTCATCATCCTCTGCCTCCTCTTCTTCTGGAGATTCTGGAAGTCACAACAAATGCTTTTTTCAAAAAAAAAAAAATAAATAAATAAAGTAAACCTGTGCCCTGTTGCTAAAATGCAATTCATACATTTTCTCATTTCCACTGACAAACAGCACATTTTGGTAAGACAAACCTTCTGTGCCCTCTTCCTCTTGCGTGGCTTTGCTCATTACTTTGTGGTGTGTTGGCATGCTATAAGTGCCTCTCCTCATTGATTTCCTGCGCTTCACCCGAGAATACATGTCAATGTTTTCCTGGAAGAATGAGATATTTTTCAAGGGTTATTAACACATTAGCAGGAACATTTACTTAACTCACCCAAACTGTCATAAACTGCGGTCAACAAGTCCTTTGGATAATTTCAGGGAGGGAACTTAATTTGTTGACTATCTGAATGTTTCAGCCATTTGGTGGTTAATTAGAATTACCATATCGTTCTGAGAAAAAGACGATGTTTTTTCCTGGAGAATCCCCTTTGAAAAAGTGGGGTCGTCTTATTTTCGTAGACTAGGCTTTGAACACCTTTGCCAGCATCTCTGTGCTCTCTCTCTCTCCACCCCTGTTCCCCTGACCCCCTCTATCTGTCTGTTGCCTCATCTCCGTGCAGTGACAGCTCAGGTGCAAAATGGCAGAGAGGAGCGACATACCAGGGCGTCGCAACTCGCCAGCGGTGAAAATTAACAAGCTAATCAGAAAAGTTATGATGCCAACTTGAAGATTGGGGTGAATGCTGCCAAGGCACCAAACAATATTTAAGCGGCCAAACAATACAGAGTTATTGAATGTGACGAGTGATGAAGATTACATGCACAGAAAGAAGATCTTAAAAACTCCAATATTCAGAGAAAAGCATTTCAAGAAATGGCAGATTCCAAGAACTGCACAGGCAAGAGTGTGAGTACATTGCTGAAAAACGTAAGATTCGTTCCATGAACACGAGACCGATCCTGTGAAAAAGAAACGCAAAAAAATGCACGAGACGATCGGAGACCTGATGAGCATTCTAGGCAGGAAAACAAGCCGGCTCCAGGTGTTGAATCTGGTCGTCCACAAGCCATTCAGGGATAATTTGCATAGAAAATACACAGAGTGGCTTCTGGCTTGTGATCATGCCCCAACCCTGGGAAGCCTACAGAGTGTTTGCTCTGTGAGAGGGGGACAGGACAGGGAGATGCACGGAGTGTAGGTGTGACGGACTCCAAGGAGGATAGTGAGAATGAACTCAAGAGAGCTAAAGGACACTGCTTGTGAGGGATAGATTCTTTTGAAGGTCAGGGAGAAGAAGTTAATCTGTTTCTGATGTCGTATTTTTTAGCTAGAGGTCCACTGCAAGGGCATGTCTAATCATTCCTCTCTGAACTTTGTAGACTGGAAAATGAGTGATGGAAAATAAGAAAGACTGCAAGTTTGTTGTAATACAGTTGTAAAATAAAATATTCTGCATGATCAAACAAGATTTTGTCATCAAAAACCCTTTTTTCGGAAAAGCTGTCTTGGATCATCTTATATTCGCGTCAGTACGGTATATTCTGACGGCAGCCGTCGGTACCTATGCAGTTTAAAGACATCACCGTCCTAGTGTTAAATCTAAGAAAGTAGACAGAGACAACAGTGCCTCTCCAGTGACAGAAATATTGGTCTCATATTTGTCAAATTTTCTATCTTAAAATCCTTAGCCGAAACACTTAACTGCTGTGTAAAACTTTTACACTCTTGGTTCGTTCTTCACATCAATAACCTGCAGTCTGTTCTCTTTTTATCTGCTAGGCTCAGCATTCTTTGTCGAATACTAAATTTCCACCATCTCCCTTCTGCTCATGTCTTAACCATCTTAATCTTGCCTCCCTGACCTAACCTTTACACTGCTCCAATTGTCCATCCATTTGATGCTCTTATTTCTACATATGTCCAACCTGGCCACTCCAAACAGAGCACTCAGCATCTTCATCTCTACCTTCTCCTGCTTTTTAGACAAAACCACTGTCTCTAAATCGCACATCATGGTGGCCTCATTATCAACTTGTAAACCTTCCTTTTCTTGGCTGCTATTTTACAGTCATGAGGCACCCATGCCACTATGCCTGCACTCTGTTCTTCACAAGTGTGCCTTTGTTGCTTTGAGTGGTTGACCAAAGGCATTTTACCCGAGGTTGTTTAGAAGAGATGTTAAACCATCTCTGTTTAGATGTTAAGAGATGTTGAATCATCTCTTCATACTTTGTCTACTCCCTGCATCTTCATCTGTCCACTTACCTCATTCATTCTGTCTTGCTCCTGCCTCTGTTATTAGTCAACCTCTAGAGATGGGGATTCAGAGCTGATCCCTGATGTATGTTATCGCTATGCTTAATGCATCGATACATATACCTTGCAAATGTCTCTCTATCTTTGTACATGTCCTGCACTACATTCACATACCATTCAATTCCTTGTTTCTTCCTTGCCTCACTGTTGCTAATGGGGGATATGTTGGGTCTCTGCGTGTCCATCCCATAGACCTTGACTGTTAACATGGTGAGGAGCACAACCTGCTCCATTTTGCAAAGCCTGTTGAGATAACTTCTGTTATGATTCGATTTATACAAATTAATTTGACTTGACTTGACTTATTCAGCAGCGCAGTCCCTCTCTCTGTGCCCTATCATCTATCCTCAGCTTTCTCCAAATCCAAAAAGACACACTGCAACTCCCTCTGACCATCTCAGCACTTCTCTACAAGCTATCTCAAGGAAAAATGACATTTGTCGGACCTTGTCGGACTCTGTCTTGGCATAAATAATACAGCTGCTTGAAAATTGCTACCTCTAGCTTCAACAACTCTGTCCCATAGCATCATTGCGCCGCCATTACACTAATAGATACTGTCAAATTGTCAATGCTTTACATAGATTTTCTGATTTGACGATTGTGGTGGAGAGGTAAATTGGACAAAGGATGCTGCCTCGTGTCCACTCACTGCTGACTGCTGTCCAGTCACTGACATTGAGCTTATGATTGTGAGATGCAGACCCTTTTACTTGCCATGGGAACTCACCAGCGTCACCTTCTTTGCTGTCTACATTCCACCCAATGCCAACACCAAGCAAGCTCTGAGTGCACTCTACCAGACCATCACAGACATGCAAACCACACAACTGGAAGGCATTTTTATTGTTGCTGGGGATTTCAACCAAGCTAACATAAAGAGCTTGTTTCTAAACTTTCATCAACAAGTGGATTTTGCTACCGGAGGAGAGAACACACCGGACCTTGTTTACACAAACGTCAAGAAGGCCTACAGAGCAGTCCCCCGCCCCCACCTTGGCTCCTCAGACCACCTCTCTGTTATGCTAATTCCTGCATACCAGCCACCTCTTACCAGAGGAAAACCTGCTGCAAAGAAGGTGAGGGTGTGGCCTGAGGGAGCGTTGTCTACACAGCAGGACTGTTTTGAATGCACCGACTGGAGCATCTTCAAGGACGCTGCGACGGACAACATGCACACCAACGTGGAGGAGTATGCTGCATCTGTGACCGACTACATCAGTTGGTGCATGGAGGAAGTGACAGCTACAGAGACCATAGTCACACGGGCCAATCAGAAACCTTGGATGACCAACAATGTGCGGGCGAGATTATGGGAGTGCAATGCTGCATTTAAGTCTGGTGATGCGGTAGCCCTTGCAAGAGCGAGCGCCAACCTGAAGCGTGCCATCAGGCAGCAAAGTGTGCTCAAAGTCAGAAGATCCAAAGTCTCTTCCAGGACTACAGTAACTACAGGCAGCAGGGAATCCAGGCTGTGACTGATTACAAAGTCACACCCCCATCCTGTCAGAACGACACCGGCCTCCTCAATGAGCTCAACAACTTCTTTGGAAGATTTGAAGAGCTGATCAACACCCCTGCGAGGAAAACCACCCCCCACCCTGACGAACAGGCACTCAGGCTCGAAACCACAGCTGTGCGAAGACTTCTGAGGAAGGTGAATGCACGGAAGGCTGCGGGCCTTGACAACATTCCAGGTCGGCTGATCAAGGAATGCTCAGACCAGCTGGGCCATGTGCTGACGGACATCTTCAACACCTCACTTAACCAGGCAGTAGTCCCCCGCTGCTTCAAGTCTGCCACCATCATCCCCACACCCAAAACCACGTGCCTTAACGACTTTCGCCCAGTAGCGCTCACATCTTCCATCATGAGGTGCTTCGAAAGACTAGTTAAGGACCACATCCGACAGAACCCAATCTGTCCGAGTGTGGAACTACACCTCCAATGTCAGCACCCTCAATATCAGCACCCCCCAAGGCTGTGTCCTGAGCCCCCTGCTGTTCACCCAGATGAATCCACAACTGTCGCCCCTGCTTCAACTACAACCACATCCTGAGGTACGCGAACGATACAACTGTAGTGGGCTTCATTCGGGACAACAACGAGGAGGCCTACAGGGAGGAGGTACGAAATCTGGTGGATTGGTGAAGCAGAAACAACCCGATCCTGAACGTCAACAACACCAAGGAGATCATGTTTGACTTCAGGAAATCCACCCCCAGCCACAGACTACTTATCATCAACGACTCAGCCGTGGAAGTTGTGAGAAGCACCAAGTTCCTGGGGGTACACATCTCCAACAACCTTGGCTGGTCACTTCATACTACTTCCCTGGTGAGGAAGGCGCAGCAGCACCTGCACTTCCTGCGTCGGATGAAGAGAGCCACCCTCCCTTCCCCCATCCTCCAGACCTCCTACAGAGGGACAATCGAGAGCCTGCTGACCAGGTGCATCTCTGCCTGGTCTGGAAGCTGCAAAGCCTCCAACTGGAAGTCCCTATAGAGAGTGGTGAGGACAGGGTAGAAGATCGTGGGGATCCCGCTACCCCCATCCAGGACATCGCAGACAGGCGCTGCCTATCCAGAGCCCATCCAATCCTCTCCGACCCCACCCACCCCAACCATGGACTGTTCTCCAAGCTGGCGTCCAGCAGGGGGTTCCGTAGCATCTGATGCAGAACTTCCAGATTGAGGAACAGTTTCTTCCCCCTGGCGGTTAGACTACTCAACGCTGCCTCTGCGTGATGACTCTCCGCCACCCCCACCCCGCCCCCCTTATACACAGAGATAAAACTCAACCAGTCACTGACATTTTACCACTGTCGCATTTTACCACTTACGCGGCTGGATAGTGCAGTGGTTAAGACCACTGACTGTGACGCGGGAGACAGGGGTTCCCAGTCAAGGAGAACATCCAGTAAGGGTCCTTAGGCAAGATGCCCACAGGCCTACCTGCATGGCACCCCTCGGGGCGACGTGTTTGCTTGTTGTCTACGTGCCGGGGGGCAAGTAAGAATCTCAATTTGCAGGGAAGCTTGTTTCTATATACTGTGCATATGACAATAAAGCTTGATAATTATTGTCGGTTGCCTACTAGTACATGATTTCACTGCAGTGTCTTTTTGTGCGATGACAATAAAAGTCTTCTAAGTCTAAGTCTGAATAGGGGCTACCAGATGGATGGAAAAGACAAGGACCAGAGAGAAAGTTTATAATATAATTGTGGTGAAGTAAGACACAAGGGCAACTGGTGCATTTGAGGATTCGAAGAATAGAGGGAAGTAGGGACAGACGAGCTGCTACACAACCAAAAGACAAAGATGATACAGATTTATCAAATAGTCAGCTGTCCAGAAAAGCGTTTTCTGTACAAACGACATAACGGTTTTAGATCTGGTGAGCGCATCACTGGTGAACCACACTTGCCTCATCAGCATCCCGAGTCCACATGCGAAGTCGCTCCACCTCACGATTTTGCCGAATGCTGCTGATGTTGTCCATCTCCTGCAGAACAGCCTCTGCAGTGCTTCACACAAACATGGTTTAATTGGTAGGATCGCAGAACTGATAGAGCGAGAAAGCGAAGAGCGATGCATGGGATATTATGCATGGGATATTATGTGTCTTGTCAAAAGGTTTCTTACAAAGGAAAATGCTATCCTGACCAAATCATATTAACTATAGATTTTAGACACATGTACAAAGTACATTCATGACTGCCCCTACCTGTTGACCAGCTGGTCAAACAGCAGGCTCTGATTGAGGTGTTCAAATTGGCTCTCTCTCACTCGACAGCTCCTCTTCAGCTCAACATGGCCATTCATATGCGAGTGATCTCCCCCGGTATTATCCTCTTTGCGGTGGTTAATATGAGCTTCAAAATTCGAATACATTGACAATCAATTCTGTCACTGCACTGAACAAACATGCATGTTTCTTCAATAAATAGTACCACTCATTGAAATACGATAAACAGAAAATGTATATTACCATGGCCATTTTGCATGATGCGAGAGGATAACCTGTAAGTAACCAGAGTGACAATGTGTGTTGATGGGGCAAAGTAAAAATGGTATTATTCAAGCGGCCATTAACCTCATTGCCACAGATGTTACATCTGCACAACTGGTCAACTACATCAACTACATCAACTACAAGATTTCCTTGAACAGAATGAAATATCGCTCAGAGGGCCTTTGTTCACACAGTAGGCTGTACCAAACAAAAAGAGCAATTGGAGAAAAAGAAATCAGTTACGTTGTAATGTTAAATTATACAGTATAACATTACTAAATTTGACTGAAATCACAGGATCCAACTACCTCGTGCGATATGTGGGAATTCCCCAGCTGACCCTCTGGCCTTTGGTCTGCAGCGATGGGGAGGTATCAACGGAGCTGGGTTGAGAAACAGTTTGTCTACGCGTTCGTTTGGCTGGGGGGGACAACCGTGGACTGCTGGAACAGCTGGCATCACTGGAAGGCTCTTTCTGGTTAACAACAGAACATAGCACAACACTGAAGAGAAAATGTGACAAAAACTCACGTACACATTTGGACAACAACAATTTGCATATTTTTTTGATATGTGAATGATGCATTTTCATTGACTGTCATACATGTAGGGAAGGGAAGACATGCATTGACATGAAACATGTTTCATGCATTGTCGTGCTTAAGAACACAGTTCAACACATATGTACACATTGAATAACAGGATTAGTAGTTGTTTAGCCTGTATGCTGAGACTGGAGGTCACGAATAGCTACAAGCTTTTGTTGAGGCATGTCATTCTCCATCCTCAGTCCTGTATCTATGACAGGAGGGCAGGAATTTAAGGTTGTCACTGAGAGGGGGCTACGTTACTTTTACAGTGAATATGGATATGTTGGGACTAGGTGAGTGGATTATTTTTGAAGCAATGTATGTGAATTTGTTGACTCTGCATTTGCTGGAGACAGGAGCGCATTTGGACAAACCATGCAACGTAATGGGTTGGATAATGATCTCATACAGCAGTAATAGATGGTGGTGGCCAGAACTGCACAGTATACCCTTGCTGCCCACGGCCTCTGCTGTTTAACATCACATGGGCTCCTTATATATCTATCCCCAGTCGCTGGTAATTGTGAGCAAAGTCTGTCAAGAGATTAGTGCATCTTCTCTCATTCTTCATACTATTATTTTTCCTCAAATGACAATCCTGAAAGTCAGTTGGGAGTAATAAAATTGATAAATCCTGAACTAATCACAACTTTAAACTCTAATTTCAGCCTTTGACCTTGTTGTTACGGGAAGTTTACACCTTCAGAGGGAACCGATTCGGTTCCGAGCCAAATAGTCAAATGAAACTTAAAACTTTGTTCATCGACGGCAAGTACGGTCACTGATGTGCTGCGATTTCTCCGTTTCATATTTGGCGTACATGCACAGTAATATATGCCATAATAACATGACAGAGTTCACCAAGTTCAGACTTGCTATAAATGGGACCAAAGCCAGCCAACTGTTATGATCCGACGGCTCCCTTCCCCCACAGTAAGCTAGCTGTCTAGCTAACTGAAACGTATACACACTAGCGTTTAAAACCATAACGTCGTCCATATGCACTAAAAATGTCAAGTTTTTGTGTCGGCTATGATAACACTATATCGTACAAGGAATCGCGCGAAAACATAACTCAACGGGCTTTAGAATGCTACTGACAAGAGACAATGGTGTAGCGAGTCAGCTGGGACAATATTGCCCAACACAAAGGGAACTCAAGTTGGGGCTAGCCGGGAGTTGACATTACTAGCCTTCAAACTAACAGCTTTACAAAACGTTTCCCGTCAATGACACCCATATAACTTCAACCATTATAAAGTGCTATCAGGTATATATTTCATTCGGTAGATGTCAAATCTTGTATCGGTCACATCTTGTTTCAATTGTGAATAGTACACTGTGTGGAGTACCTTGAGGCCACTGCTATGGCTACACGGCAAACAAGCATAGCCGATTAGCTCGCCGGCAGAGAAAAGAACCCGGCTTACATGTTCTTCGGAGTTGCGCTCATTTCTCGACGAAGACCTCGTTCTGGAGGATATGAAGGGATCGATCCCGAGTGACCTTGAAGTTTTCCTTGTGTTCACCATGGTGTGTCTTTTGACCTATGTTGGTGACTACTGTCACTCCTAGCCGGCTCCAAATAGTGGCTTCCTAAACCCAGCAACGAGGCGCCATTTCTCTCTCTCTCTCTCTTTCTCTCTCTCTGTCTCTCTCTCTATGTCTCTCTCTCTCTCCCTCTCTTTATCTCTCCCTCTCTCTCTCTCTGACAGGTGCAATAAAGAGTGCTGACTGGAATCTTATGACAAAACAGTTCTAGTGTATTGTTGTCGTCGTTGTTGTTAACATGCAAGACGAAACATGGTAACAGATTAATGCAACAACAGACGACTTAACTTATCTACAGAATAATTTGTAAAATAAAGCCTTTTGAGAAGAATGGCTCAGAAGCAGGATGGCGATACAGTAGGTGAGCCACAGATGGTAAATTTCACACACTTCACTATCGGAAACTGAATATCCAAAATTACTAGAATTCAGGAAACGAGGGTAAAATTGTATCTAGCCGTTCTACTTTCTTTCTGTCCGCTTTTGGCTTCAATTGCAATTTTATTTTTATCTTCATAAAATAGCCAAGATTACAAATGGATTGATGATGATATATATACAGTATACCTGTATTATTTCGTGCTAAAATATCCCTGTCAGCTAACTTTCTCTCGAATAAATCGACACAAACAATGAATGAATAAACTAACACAAAGGTATCAGCTGCTTTCTCATTTCATGGCACCCAATGCCCGACCACCTTTAAGAAAAACAAACCAATAAAAATTTCACTTTTCATGCTTTGCTATCCGCGATTAAAATGGGTTGACCAACACTATTATGCTTCACTTCAACCTTTATTACCAGCATATGAAATGGTATCAGTCAAAGTTGTTTGAAAACCAATCGCATGAACAGATTCGAAAAGTGATGATCTTCTTCTCGTTTTTTCTCTCTGTTGAGTTGTTGTGCGACGAGAGAAATGTTGCCGAGCTCAGCAATCGTTTTACGGCAGCTACGGACAACTGACGGCTTCACATACGTCAAGCATTGGGTTAAGACGCCACACCGTCGATGAAATGGGAGAAGGGAAGGTGCGTTTGCGAGAATGTATTGATTAAATATCGAAAGCGAAAGTAGCATTCGATCTAAATAATGAATTCCATGCGAAGGACATTCTGTAACACTTCAATAGCATATGTGGCTAATGCTGTTTGCTGTGCGAGGAAACGAGGATGTTGACACCCGTTTATGTAATGCGCTACAATGCGTGATTGGCTTCTATCATGCAACCAAGTTTCGGGGACAGTTAAGAGCGTCGTTTTACCGAATTCAGAGTGTTTTCGGTTTGCACGGTCATCTGACTGTCCGACGAAAGATAGATGAGGAAAGGCGGCGAGTGGCCCCGTTTCCCTCCTTTTATCTAAAGTAACAAATGTTTGTTGTTGTTTTTCTAATTCCTTGCCCTGTGCAGACGGACAACACGTATCGTCATGAGAGATAAAGATGCTACTGAATGCGAAAAAGACAAGCGCTGGTGAGTAGTCCCTGATGTCAAAACAAGATATTTAATTGAATCTATCGATTCAAGATGACGATGTCGCTCAGAGACCTCTCCGGCACCTGCAAAGATAAAAGAAAAAGGTATTAACAAAAAATAAATGAAGATAATGACACATAAAAGTGTATGATAAAGAAATGCACCACAAAATATTTTGCCACATATTAGCATACGTTTAAAGACATGATGTCCCAAGAAACCTGCTCAGAGTAGCAACTAGGGCAAGTCAGTTTGGTGTTGGTCAACCAAAAAAGCATCTGGTACGACCACAACGTTTTAGTTCTGATGACATAATTTCAGGGCTACATGTAGCAAAAACGATGTGCTCTCGGTGTAATTAATTGGAGCCAATGTATTGTCTTCTATCTGAATTCTGAACGGATTAATTCATTTAGCACATTTTGATGAAGTGACAGCAAGGAAAATGAAACCAAGTCCTCAATGAGGCGTAGCTTCTCAGTGGAGGACCTGCTGGATGAAGTGGAGAGGATCGGTTATGATGCATCAGGGACATCAAAGGTGAGAGTGTATGTGGTTAGTTTAATGAGTACAATGAGTCTCTCTCCACAGTCACAATAATTAAATGGACTCTTGTGTTGTTGCCTGTCTACCAGGTGGAGATGGTGGTGAGGCTTTGGAAGGATGGCTTCACTATAAATGAGGAGGAGTTTCGCAGTTACACCGTACCAAAGAATCAAGAGTTTCTGGAGGCAATCAAAAGAGGGTGAGTTTTAATTTGGTTTTAATTTATGTCGTCAATTATACCGAAGCATGCCTTTCGTCCAGTGTCACATAGCAAACAAGTTTGGGCAAATCAGATATTATAGTACCTGTGATTTGATTTAGAGAGGGAAACCATATTGTGCTGGCCAAAAATGTAATAATTAGAAAAAGCCTGAGATTTTTCAGTGCCAGGATGCTCACACCTTTTTGATTGGCAAGCTACTTGAGAATGACCAATGAAATTGACCACGTCACGGAGATCTACCCATACTTCAGATGCAGACACACACACACACACACACACACACACACACACGTATATGTAATCTAAGCGCCGCTTCCTCTCGTGCGCAGAAGAGGATGTGGTGCTTCATCTACCTCTGGAATTGGCAAAGTCGCTCAGAAACCACAAAGAGGAAGAAAAATTCAGTGGATGTAGTGATTTGGACTGAGATGCAGGTTTGGTAAACTTGTTAGCTTGTTTTTTATGCCCTAGTTGAAGAGGATGAGGTGCTTCATCTTCCTCTGTAGTTGCCTGTGTTTTTCAGAGGCAAAACAGACAATGAAGAATTCAATGGTCGCAGTGATTTGGAGTGAGATCGCGGTATCAAGGTATTTATTTTGCCATTTGTACACGGACCAGTGGTCCAGATACACAGGAAAAAAAATTGCAGACTTTGCTTAAAAGCGACCATGTGGAAAGAAAGAAAGAAACGCTATGCCGGTACATCAACCAGTATTTAGCTGTACAGGCGGACAGCGTTGTCATTGTAGCAGGAGATTTCAACCATGCCCACTTGAAATCTGCCCTGCCTCAGTCCCACAAGTATGTAAACTTTCCCACCAGAGAAAAGAACACCTTAGATCAGGTCTTCTGCAACGTACTAAATGCCTACAAGGCTAGTGCTCTACCTCATCTGGGTCTCTCAGACCACCTGTCCCTCTCCCTCACCCCAGCCTACAAGCCACTAATCTGCAGGCAAAAGCCGACCACAAAGACAGTCAAAGTTTGGACTGAGCCACCTCAGCACTGCAAGAGTGCTTTGAGGTCACAGACTGGAACATTTTCTCAGAGGGCTGCGAGAGGCTCATCCTCCCCTCCATCAAGTCTGCACTCCCCACTGACCTCGACCAACATCAGTTTGCCTGCAGAGCAAACAGGTAGACAGAGGATGTTGTCACCATGGCGCTCCACACAGCCCTCACCCACCTTGACCAGAGCAACACCTACGTGAAGATGCTGTTCGTGGACTTCAGCTCAGCTTTTAGCACAATTGTCCACCACCAACTGATTACAAAGCTGGGCAACTTAGGCTTAGGCTGTTCACTGTGTGCTTGGATTTGGTACTTCTTCCGAAACAGACATCAGCGTGTTAGGATGGCAGGCTGCACCTCCTCCACTATCGCAATCAACACTGGAACCCCACAGGGGTGCGTCCTCAGCCCCCTTCTCTACTCCCTTTTCACACACGACTATTCCCCATTCACCCCACAGATACCATCATCAAGTTCGCCGACGACACCACCATTGTAGGGCTGATTTAAGACAACGATTAGTCAGCCTACAGGGAAGGGGTCAAGCACTTGACGAGATGCTGTCAAGACAATTACTTGGACCTTAACACAGCTAAAACGAAGGAACTGATAGTGGACTTAAGGAAATCCAAGTCTGTGCTCCCCACCCTCTCCATCAGGGGAAAGGAGGTGGAGAGAGTGGAGAGCTTCAAGTTCCTGGGAATCCACATATCAGCCGACCTGACCTGGACCAACCACACATCTGTCCAACTGAGAAAGGCCCATCAGAGACTCTACTTTCTGAGGAAGCTCAGACAATCTCACCTCCCCTGCCCCATTTTGGTTAACTTCTACCGCTCATCCGAAGAGTCTGTCCTGACCTACTGCTGCACAGCGTGGTCCAAGAGCTGCACAGCCAAGGAACAAAAGGACCTGCAACACGTGGTGAGGAAAGCGGAGAAGATCATAGGGACCACACTGCCCCCTGTCAGAGACATTCTCACTGGCCGGCTTCAAAAGAAGGCCAGAAACATCTGCTTGGACCCCACCCACCCCGGACATGCCCTGTTTTCCCCACTCCCCTCTGGAAAGAGATGCCGCAGTCTCAAATCCAGAACTACAAGACTGAACAATAGCTTTTATCATCAGGGCCATCACCCCATCCCCATTTGTCTAGCTAGACACTGACTGACTTATCACTCACACCCCTCACTTATTATTCTTTTGCCTTGCCACATACTGCATGTACTGTATTGTGGTTGAGCTTGTACTTCTCCAGTTTCCTGGGGTTAGTCCTTAGTGCTGCTCTGATGGACTTCCGCAGCTTAAAGTGGGCCCTCTTGTACTCGTCCTGGTCTTCAGCCTTGGAGGCCTTCTGCACCCTCTTAAATTTCTTCTTAATGTCCCTGTATGTCCTAGGGTTTCTGGTTAGGTAACGAACAAACAGGCCCTTGAGGTGCACATATAGACGTGCACTAGCTGATGTAATCACTAACGAACGAACGCTATGTATTCATGGCTGTCAACAGGAGCTACTTTGAAGGTGCTCCAGTCAGTCGCATCCAGGCATGAAGGAATACTTTCAGAGCAGAAAGTGCAGACAATCCCAAAGATAAGCAAGGGACAATTTGAAAAGGATTAAGGCTGGAAGGTGGTAGGTCCCAGATAACATACCTGTGGAAGTATAGAGATGTCTGAGGGAGAAGGTAGTTGATTGATTGATTTTGTGGTGTAATTGTTTCACACAATCTGAGTAATGGAGAATGAGTGCATTGTTGCCAAGCACTAGGACGATGTGTAGAGTTTTTTTTCCCCATATTTTTTCCAGAGGCTTTACTATAGAGGCATAAATCAAATGATATGAATCAGATGATAAAATCACTTCCATGATATGAAAGTCAAAGCAATGTTGAGGCAGGAGATGATGATTAGTTTGCAACTGTGTCACTTTATGCCAAGAACGCGAGCGTGTCAAAAGAGGAGCTATGGCACTGTATACGGAACTCACACAAGGGTGTGGGTTGGTGGGTGGTTGTGTGTGAGTGAGTGACACACAGACACGCAGTGTTAATATGTGTGTGTGTGTGTATGTTGACATGCTCTTCCTTCACGATCAACCATTCGATCCATCCATCCTAACCTGAAAAGGTGGATCACCAAAGCAGTAGCAGTTGATGAAGAGGTTCCCAAATTTCACGTTCACAGCATTCAATGACCAGGTCTAATCTGAATCTATAGTTTATCATAGATTCTCATCAATCCACCTGGAATTTAATCTGCCTCTTGCTTAACTACCAGCTGGCCATGCCTGTGAAATGGCCACGTGGGACATCCTTAAGGCATAGTTTCCAGATGCTCAGGCTACCTTAACTGACTGCTGTCCTATCAAATCAACTGACTTTGGTCTCAGTTTTTAGAAGGATATCGTACTCCTGTGGCTACAGTTGTTCAGCCTATTACATAAATTACACAATTTAATTTAATTTAAATTGTATAATGAACGTTTTAAAAACATTTCCTTTAATCAAACAAAAAAAAAAAAGCTTTTGCACCTGACCTCTCATTTAGTCCATGCTTCCTCCCGACTTACTGCCTCTGTCTGATTCTGTTGCATATTTTTAGCATTTCTCTTTAATATTCAATGTCAATTTGCCATTTTCAGGTTGAGGGATTTCCCCCATATTTTTCAAACAGGATCACAGATGTACGTTTTCCTGTTGAGATGGCAATAAAGCCATTTTATTTCTCTGATGCCCAATTTTTTAGTATCTCTGTCAGCGACGTGATATTAATCACATCGGTGAAATGAGTGTCAGCGAATGTATTGGGCAGTAATTCTTATGTTCATACATCTTCACTTAACATTATTACTAATCAATTAAGCATTGATGGAAGATGACCCATGCAGCGAAAACAACTGTGCCAAGCAGCGTCGTTGCTCACCATTGGTCATTTGTTGCACTGAAATTGAAATCTGTGATCTGTCTCAGGGAGCTGCCAGCAGAATGGGAAAGCCGAGCAGAGGAAGAAGAATTGGAGATAAGTGTTGAAGATCTCACAGAGGAAGCATATGTGCCAAGGAAAAAGACCTTTCAACCTTTCAGTGGCAGAGGATATAGGCTCGGCAGGTGAAGTATTTCAGCTGTGGGGTTGCAAGTGAAACACATACCCTTAACAAAGGCCATTTATGGAGATGAAATTGAAATTTGAATGAACTTAACGACATTCACGCTCTGCATCTGCTAGTTAAAGTCTGTAAAGTTAAGGTGATCTAACTGAAAAAGAATGAAATGACATAAATACAATTGCCTACCTATTCAAATACAGTGTACCTTGAGATACGAATTTGATTTGTTCCAAGATGGGGCTCATAAGTCAATCTACTCGTATGTCAAACAATTTTTTTTTTCTCATTGAAAATAACTGCAATGATTTTAATCAGGTCTGGCCTCGAGAAATATCTCCAATCCTCTCTAAATAATGAAAAAAATAAATTTTTCATCAGTCAAATGGCATTTGTACTGAACTGGTGCATGATTACCGCACTGTGAACCATGTTGCTTTAACTCTGGTGCAGCTCATTTTCAGATTTTTATCTGCTGACGGCCACCTGGAGGCAGTGTAGGAGGAAGCACATTAGTCACATGTGCCATGTGCCAGCGAAAACACTACCAGCAGTTTTGATTTGGATTTTGATCTGTTATTTAGCGCATCATGCACACACTCCCGTGATGGATAACAAACAGAGAAATGCACAAGATGCAGCTCTTATGGTAAAGGCAATCGATTCAGCCAACAAAGAGGGAAACAAAGCGACTGTGCGTGAGCTTGGCATCAATGAGTCTTTGGTGAGACATTGAAGGCAGCAACAGGAAGAATTAAATCACTACAAGAAGATGACAAAGGCTTTTGTTAGTGCTGTGTCTCATTTTGTAACCAGGCATGTTACTGTCACGACGGTGTTATTTTGATGTTGCAATGCCGATTTTCAGGCACTGTTTGAGGAAAAAAAAGCCAGTCGTAAAACTACATTTAAAAAAAAACCTTTGTGTCATTCTGTATGAATCTTTCATCTTACAACATAAGAAACTGCTGCTAGTATTTGGATGCTTCTTACATGCGACCAAAGCATGACTTGTTGCCCGGATTTGCGGTCTTATCTCAAACAAAAATATGGACTGAGAGATGCCTCATGTCTCAAAAAACCTGTATCGGGTCGCTCATATGTCAAGGTATCATTGCACTGTGGCTTTTATTACTTGTGTGCAAAATGGTTAAAGTTGCACACCACCAATTTAACAAAGGTGTTTTAGTTTTATTGTGATGTACACAATTATATTTTTTGCATCATCGGTATTGCTATATTTATCACCAATTGATGTCACTCTATATTCAGCTACCCAGCGTGTTTCCCTTGTGGGGACAAGGCAAAAACATGATTTTCTGTTTTCATTTTCATTCATGACAACAAGCTTGAGAAAAATAAAATGCATTACATGTTCCATAATCTTTAATCTTTCCTCTTTGAATCATTCCAATTCCTAGCGTCGCACCTCGTGTGGTGGCCAGGTCACCATCTGTGCATGAGGATGGAGAGTCTCCTCCTATTCCCATGGTAACACTGGACCACGCCCTCCCAGTCACCTCCCTGCAGATCTGGTTGGCTGATGGCAGGAGATTAGTGCAGAGGTTCAACCTATCACATCGGTATGTAGCTCTGCATGGAATCTGCTCAACATGGGGGTCGTATCAATTTTGAGTGAAGAAAATTGCCTTGTCCGTAACATCTACCCTCAAAAGCTACCTGACACAAGAAAATGCAAATATTTGATTCGCAGAATTTTGCTGTCCTATATGATCACCCTCCTCCCTTTGCAAAGGGGATGCAGAAAAACATCTCAGAAAAAGTTAGCGATTTAGTAGATCTGTGAAATCCCTAGAGATTGATTACATAACTCAACCACTGCATTCATGTACTGTAAGTACGCAAATTGAAGAGAAACGTGAGCCTGAGCACTTCCTCCTAGCTGTGTGGTCACTACAGTGCTACTACCTCCCATCATAATTAATGATTAATGATGTAGGTAGAGGTGACAGAATGAGTGTGGTTGCTCCTGTGTATGTTGACATTTCTGCTATAGATTACCGCCACCGTTCTCTTTTTTTCGACTGCTGTGACTCAAACTCATACTGCACCCAGGAAGGTTGCATCAAAACATTTTGACTTATCCTCTCCTATGTGCTTAGGGTAGCTGTTTTGTTTGTTTTTTGTTGTGATTAAGTATTGTTAGTTCCAGTCAATCCACGAGCCAGGCTCTCACGGCCAATTGGTATTTGGCACTACTGTCCTGAGGGAGCAGCTGTCGCAACTGTTTGACATTGTCCTGACAGTTTGATCCTTCAAATAACTTCTGCTGTCATTTGGCCCTATTCAAATAAAATTTTGATGAGTTGGATGTCGATTTTAAGTAAACCAAATGGAGTTGCAACATTTTTCAGCATTCTCTGCTCCATCATACAAAGTTGCATATCATGCTGCTATGGAAGCCTACATGAACTATTGGGCAATGTGATACAGGCATACTAGTACTGATACTGCAACTTCTCGAGCAGCAAGTATTGGTAGTATTGCTAATGATAATACAAACAATAACACACCAGGCCAGAATATTTTGGAAGAAATTTTGGTTATTGTCAGATGTGCAATGCCAAAAAGGATGCTCCCCTCCCCTCCCCGAGTTCTACTTTTCTTGCTCCTTCTCACCTTGCTTGTCCATCAAACTTTCTTCAGAAATGTTCTTCTTTTAATGTTCATTATCAAAGGTTAGTGCTTGGAGACAGCACAGTGTTATTTTTCAAGAGAAAATAAGGAGTATCCAAAACAATACCAGGGTATTAGGATGAGGGCTATGATAACAAATTATCTTGGAGCAAAATATTTTCTTGATCAGTACAAACAGATATGCATTATCAATAGTTATTGATTGTTTCAGTATGGCTGCTGGGTCACAGTTCACCCTTTGATTATGTAATGAGTATGACTATATCTTTTGTGTTTCTTCTCAAGGATCACCGATGTTCAGGACTTTGTGACACGCTGTCAGAGGAGCTGCCCACCATTCATCTTGACAACGTCGGTTCCATTTCGAGAGCTTGCTGACAAAGAGTTAAGTCTTGAGGAGGCAGATTTGGCCAATGCTGTCATTGTCCAGCGGCCTCTGAGCACAGACGCACCTTTTGGCCACCTGTGATAAGTTTGACTCCTCAACATCCACCTGATATTCACTGATCGGCTCAAAGTCTCTCCAATGAGGTATCATACTCCTGGATTCCACAACACTTGCTGTATTTGTCTCAATGCCAGACAATTTGCACTCCTAATGAGGATATTGTCATTGTGTTAAGAACACATTGCAGACAGCTGTGACATGCTGTTAATGTCACCTTTGGATGATATCTGCTGTTTTTGCAAAACTGTTATAACCATCACCACCATGTGCAGACAATCATCTCAATGATTGCGTATTTGCCATCTGTTTTGGCATCCAAACTACCACCTCTCTCTTCTGAAAGTCCTCCCTAAGTGTGATTTCAATGTTGTTTACACAATCCTTGGCAAGATAAGCAGGGGCTGATTAACATTTACATTTTTACCTCCAAAAGCATGTTCATTTTAATCCACTGGTATTATGAAATTATTTCCTTGTTCCAGACCCAGTTAGTTTTCTTCATTGTAGGTTCAAAATACAACGGCATTCCTCAAGACTTTTGAGAAAATGGTGAATCTTAAATGTCATCACTGTAGCCTGTGTGTATGTTAAATATCAGCGTAGCATAACTTTTGTTTACTCTAAAGCAACAGCTCTCAACCACTGAAATGAAAAACAAATATTAATTGCATGAACAATACGATTCCCCCCAATGCAGAATCAGTGGAAACACAATGTTTGCATCATTTATGCTGTATATGCACATGATGAAGAGGAGAAACAGTTTTGCAAGTAAAGAAACTCTGAAGACTAAATAAAGTGGTACCTCAGGATACAAGTCGTTCTCCATATGAGCAAATCAGGTTACAAGCACAAAACACTGAGAAAATTTGCCTCAATATTTCAACATTGGTTTACGTTACGAGCAACGCAGTGGCTAAGCCACATGCCGCCTGCTGCTGCATGACACACTCAGGTTGCTCTTTTATATTGTGGCAGAAGCATCTCTGAACTCGCATGTGCTTTTTAATGTTTTTATTTTGTGATTTAGGCAACGAAACATTATATGATTATTACAAAGGATAGCGCTGCTAAGCAAAAGATGGATACAATTTTCGTTTGATTGAAGAAGGAGCTTGTCGGAAAACAGGAGTGTGGTGTATGGAAGGCTGTCCAAAACTCCAAGAAGATGTTAAGAGGCTTTTATTTATGTTGATCAGAGTTCACCAACCTTTTTGAAATTGGTGACTTCATGGACAGTGAGTAGTTCGAAGGGATAATTGGATGTGTTTGATGCAAATGTCCTAAATCACAAAACTCTGCAGATCTATTTTTAGTTATCATAATAATAAAAGTATTAATACTAGTAATAGTAGTGATACAATGTGATGAGACTGCTTAATGGTAATAATTCCAGGCATTTGAGAACATACCCCATATTAGAGAACATGCCTAGCAGGCGCCTCAAATGGTCCTTCAATTCAATTCAATTCAATTTCAATTCAATTCAATTTTGTTTGTATAGCGCCAAATCATAACAGAAGTTATCTCAAGGCACTTTCCAAGATCGGGCTTGTTGGTGCACATGTGCCCGCAAAGCGCTGGTGACCCCTGGTGTAGATCAAGGCAAGGAAGTTGAAATGCGACCCTGTGTAAAGAGGGTACCAAGGGCAAGTGGGGATGCCCCTTACTGAGACATGGCAGGTTTCTGCCCAGAACCCGTGGACCCGACAGCGAAATTGTCACTCTAGGGCAGACATGTCCAAAGTCTGGCCCGTGGGCCAAATGCGGCCCGTGGTCAGTTTTTATCCGGCCCGCAGCCTCCATCATAAAATAGATAACGTCTGGCGCGCATTTAGAATTAATACATTGGGCAGCAGCGCTGTTACCTGCGTGCGCCAAGTGCTGCCATCTAGTGGCTCAATTAGGAACAACAAATTAGTATATGAGTAATTGACCGAATGAGCCCCTAATTTTCAATTTTAATGTAAATTTTGATATGCATATTTCAAATGAACCAAAACACATGCTCAAGATAGCTGAAAGTAAAATAAAAAAGCAAATGTGAAACACAGAATGGCTCGCTGAAATGTATTTAAATTAATTGCTGTTATTGTAAAG
>OMPJ01008458.1:1046-21623 GCA_900312935.1 Carapus acus | reverse complement strand
GTATCTATTTCCATCCCGGCTGGTTAAGGTTGTGAGCATTGTTAATTTTGATTTCAAATCCACTGAGTTCAAAAGCGATACCATGCAGTGTTGCGATGACAGAGAATCGGCATCTCTGTATCTCTGCTGTCGAGAATCTCACAAAGGTATTACTTGGAAAATGATAAAAAAAAATCACCAGGAAGGAACTTTAATGCTCTACCCGTCTTTTCTGAAGCTATCTCATCACTCAAACAGAACTGGTAAACTTGGCTCACAGCAGACGATGTCGTTGCTTAGCCGCGTCTCTTTGCAATGCTGCCAACATGTTATCGCTGCAACAACACATTGTCAGTAACCCGTCAACGCATCCTGGCAATGTTTTCATTTGTCTGTCACCAGGACAAAACCAAAGTCACATTTACGTCTGTGTGGAATTCTGCAGTCATGCCACCTCAGCCCCCGTTTCTCCAGATAATTGCCTCGGAGATCAGGGCCACGTGAGGATCACGGACCAGAGCGTCATTTGCTCACTTGCTGCGTCCCGTTTTGTGTAAAATTCTCCTCAGTTACACTGAGCACCTGCCGCCAGGTTCCTGCTCAAGTCCGATAAACCCGATGCTGTTTACGTTCCCAGCTGTCGTTTGAGGAGCTGTCGGAGCTGCGTGCCACTGAGCTGTCAGTCAAAGCCTATCGTCTGGCAGCCACACAGACCAGGGGAGAAATTAGATCCTTTCCTTCTATTCACGCTCGGGCCATCTACAGGAGATGATGCCTTCCCGGGCTAAGGGACATTGATCAGTTCTTCCCCGGTTTCATTTCAGAAGCTTGCGAGAGCTCCTGTCCGTCAGACACATTTTTCTACACGATTTCACGTGTGATCGCCTGCAGCTCAGCTGGGAACTGTGGAGTAGCCAAGGATGATGTAATTTTCTGTTGGCGCGACCAAAGCATACCAAATCAATCCCATTTAAAACTGTGTAATTTAAAGATATGTAGAATGAAATCCATGAATCGAAAACCTTTCGACTTTACTGCACTACAAGGACAAGAAAAAAATTAAAATGGCAATATTGCACTATTGCAGATGTAGATCATTTGTGCAAACACAGGAGAAGCAAGAAAATCAGTCAGTATTTTTCCTCAAGTCACTCATTTTGGCTTTAGTGAAAAGGGAGATTTGAAGCGCACAATAAGAACACTGATTTTGCACCCGTGGTCAAGTGGAACACCTATTACAGACCCAGCAGCAGACATCACAGGAGAGGGTGTTTTTGCTGTTTTTATGTGAATATTATTTCATTTTTCGATATGCCCTCTATGGTTTTCAATAATGATTGTTTCCTGCTGATATTATGCTGATGTATGTAGGAACATTTACAGCCTTTTTTTTGCGTCTCCACAGGTGTGTTACTGCGTTTTGGTCCAGACATCCTCTTAATTACAGAAAGACTAACAGATGGAGAAAGGGAGCTAGATAAAGAGGCAGAGATATGTGGATATACACAGACATATGCAGATATACAGGTGGTAAAATGGAGGAGGGAGCTGATCTTTATTTTCTTTGCAGTCGTGCCCACTGAGTGGTTATATGAACTGCTGCTTTAAATCTGTGCACAGATGATTGGTTTAGTGTCTAAGTATTCCTTGCTTCTGCAAAATGTTTTGCCAGTAAAACAGATAGAGTGTCTATTTGCAGGCAGCTCTTATCCGCTGTGACTTGTGGTGTCTGTAAAAGGGACAATATGGTGTCTTGGTTGCAGCCATTAGAATACGATTTGACAACATCAAATCCGCTCTGCTACCAGACAGCCACCAGTACGCTCTTGATAGTGGTATTGTATCACATGTCCTCATGGAGCGAAAGAAATTTGAATACAAATAAAAATGAAATGCCCTCAGCATGGCTGGATGGTGCAATTTCTGTAAAAGTGACTCTATAAACTCTTGCCTTACCCAAAAATTGTTTGGTTGAAATCCATAAAAATATAATTTAATGCCAAGCTTTTTTCCAATTATGTTTCTCCAGAGTTTTTGGGCATTTTTTATCTTTTTTTAATCTTTATTTGTTTCTGTGTTTTTCGTCTTTAGTGAAAACTGGATGTGCACTTGCCACTTTTCTTGTTTTCTGCTTCTTTGTGTGTCCTCTCTTTCCCCCCATTCAACCAAATTATGTCAAAAGTAAACCAAGATATCAGTTTAATTCGATCCAACCATAAAACTTCATATCCATATCATATACAGTATACGTTCATTCTTATGCCCCAGACAGACAAAATATGACCTGAAGTCAAAGTAACGTACATATTGTTAATGCCTGCAAAACCTAAACAAAAACGCTGTTGCCCCAAAGCTAAAAACGCTTTGCAATTAACGTAGCAAGCGAAGCCTGATTGGTGCATGTGTCAATATGAAAAATGTGAGTCATTAAACACAAATATGTCACGTGATGGCTTCCTCATCTCCCCTGTTACTGTTTGCTGCATTTGTGTGCGTGAGGGTGTGCGCGCATAGCCGTGCCCTGATTCATTCATGAAGTGTCCCTGCCAGCATGTCAGTGTTTGTCTCCATTGCAGTGGTATTAATGATCGTGAAAAATCTCCTGCCTGGTGAGGAACAACGAGACCAATACCACCATGTCCTCTGTATGTGAGGTGTCCAGTACGGCCAGCTGCAAGACGGATGGTGGTCCCATCGATCGCTCCGGGTCTCAGGGCTTCCAGCCAAGATTGGGCATCGGGCCAAGAGCAGCTTGGCCCAGCTAATCTGTCTCCAGGGCGGCCAAAGCAGGCTTCATAAGCTCCATCGACCCACCAAGCTTACACTCTCCGTGCTAAACCCTGTCCTCCTCAGCCCCACTGTCCATTAGTCTTGGTGCAATAATCTGCCTCTATCTGTGTCTGAGTGTCAGCCAGGAAGGGATTGATTAAATATAAGGCTGCAAGAGTTTGAGTGTGCTAATTTGTAGGCAAGGTTCATCTTCTCTGCTCCTAGGATGTGTTTGTGGAAGCAGGATTGTTAAGTTATTCTTCTCTGCAGTAAAAATCTCCGACTATGTGAATATAACAAAACATTTCTTGTTTCTTAATTGGGCCATTTTGTGTGTATGTTTTATCGTGTGTGTACGCTGTGTGTGTGTAGTTCTCTGTCAGATCATGGGCCTGACATCTTTTTGAGTCCCGCCGTCACATACGGCCCACCAGGCCTGGACCTGTCCTGCCCCGTAGCCGTGACGATCGCCCATTGCGCTGAAGTCACTGGTGATAGTTGGACCGTGCGACTGAAGAGACAGAATCTGGACAACAAGTGGGAGGTGAGCGCTTCAACAAAAGGTGACATTTTTTGTGTTCAGACTGAAGTTTCGAATGGCACGGCATCACTTGTCATTCACAGTATCATAGATGCCAATACTATGTTGTAAAACGTCAAGAGCTTCTTTGATCCAACTACACTCTCAACTGCACTCTCACCAAGCATGTCGTCCATTTCTGGCTTGACAGATCTCCTTTCACATTCGGCATAAAAGTTTGGGCCTTCCAGGTTTATGTCATGCTGTCACACATGCCACACGAAATGTCAAAGCAAATACAAATGGCAGTGTGTACACACAAAAATGGTTTCATCAGTGGGCCTCAATAATAAAAATACTTAGAAAGCGTCTCAAACACTTCACCCCAAGAACACCTATTTTTTGCCACACAACAATAATTATCCAGTTCACAACACAAATGAAATTTGTTTGCGAAGATTGCGCTTTGGTTAAACGCTGATGTCACCAATCTGATAATCATCACCACCATGTCCTGTATCTCCACTAGTTAATGTCACTTCAACCGAGTCCCCAATTATCTCAAATAAACACATACAAACAAAAATAAAACCACACAAGTAGACATAGAGGACTTGAATGCCTCTCCGTGAGTGGGCTACTTTCTTATTTTAACTCAACTTAAGAGTTAAGATAGAGTTCAAATGTAAAAGCAGATGTGTCAAACAGCTCTGAACAGTCACTTGAAAGTTTGCAGCTGCTTCTAATAATCTGATGAAGATTCCATTGCTGAGTATTCAGCGCGGTGTGTTGGCTGCGATTTCTGCCCGCAACATTTGTCACATCTCTGCAGCTGAATAACACATTAGGGAAGTTGCCTGACGTTTAGAGACGTCACAATCTCAGCGAGATCTCCTCAGACCACCAACTTCTATCCAAGCACCCTCAACCCACTACGAGGTGCCTCCCTGGTACAGCAGGCAGATCTAAGGTCTCCTGTTAATGTTTAAGTAACCTTATCAAAAAGCGTTGGGGGACTTATTGAGGCAAAGTGACCCTCTGAGCTAGACAGTTTTTCTTTTTTTTAGTAACTGGGACAGCCTGTGGCGCTCCGGCTTCCTGCCTGGGCCTTTCACTCTGTGTGACATTTACACAGATGTAATTTGCCGGCCGACGTCTCGCACAAAAGGCGGCTATCAAACGAGACATCACTGATGTGCGCCGCACGCCATCTGAAAGGGGAGAATGGGAGACGAGCTCGACAGAGGAGAGAGGACAGACGTGAATGACAGAGGGGCGCAGGGAGAGAGATGGCGAAGGGGAGAGGACTTTTTTGAGGGATATGCAATAAACTGTCTGTGTCACTTTGAAACGATGCGTCCTTTATTCCAAGTCCCTAATCTGTGGAATTAGTGTGGAATTTTCCTGTCTCTGCCTCGCTCTGCGCTTCATTCCCCATTAAGGCTCGCGCTTTTCCCATTGCCAAAGTTTGACTCCATCATTTCTCCCCGACTGCCTGGCGGGGATGAGCTATGTAATAGAGATCCCTCATGTCTGCTGCAGTGCTAATGGGGCAGCTGTAGGAGGCAGTGGGCCACTAAATTACCCCACATTGCTTGATACGCCTTACCTAGGCCATATGCAAAATTGGCCGCTGGGCCACAGTAAGCTCTCAAAGGGTGATTTATGTAAAAGCCAGCACAAGATGAGGGGCAATTGGATACAAGTTGCCCTCGACCAATCTCTCTTGTCAGTGTTACTGTATCCCCATCTGTTTGGTGAGATGTCACAGCATTGCAATCTGGCTCTCATTCAGCTTTGCGCTGTTCCAGACTGTATCTGAAGCTTTGTTAAACGGAACGTTTGCAGAAGAATACACACAGTATGTGGACTGTTTTATTACCTCAAACCTCCAGTTACCACAGGAAAGCTATAAAGGTTAGTTTAAAAGAAGAGATGGAACTATGAGGCATCTGTATTTCAAATGTAGTTTAAAATCATAACTGCCCTGCGCCCCACAAATATGAGCGCAGGATCTCTGTTATTGATCATGCGTCTGGTGGTCCAATTGCATTACTCTTAAACGGTGGGGCCTGTACCACACACGGTACGTTGATAATATCCCCGTAACAGTTGCCAACTTGTGAAATTTGTTCAAAGGGGCAGCATGGCCGAGAGTGCACAGCTGTTGGCGAGCAACCCACAAGGCTGTTAGCTCAGTTCCGTGCTTTCTTTTCTAAGAGGAATCGCTGAGGTGTCCTTGAGCAAAGCATTGAACCACTATGTGCTGCCTTAACACCTCATTGAGCACTGCCCAGTGCTCCTCAGGAATGAGGAATGGTTTCATCCAAAGTAGTAATTGTGTGTTGGATAAATAAACGACGTGAAAAAAATCCCAAAGAAAGAAAATCCTGCGTCTTACAAGCACATACATGTTAACTGTTTGTGTTTTGTTTCTCTTTGCTCTGTCCTACACTCTTACACCCGTCTGTCATGTCCTCACCTTAAAGGAGGTGATGTCTGTGGAGGAGGAGAGCACGTCCTGCTACTGTCTGCTGGAGGCCCAGAGATGCCACGTGCTGCTGGAGCACCCAGGCCGCTACGCCCTGGTCGGGGAGCCGCTAAACCAACAGGCTGCCAAGCGACTGCGGCTGGCAGTGTTTGGGAGCCCAGATAGTGGCAACTGTCTGGGCTTCACCCTCAGGGTCTACTGTGTGGACGACACACCTCACGCTTTTCAGGTGGGAAACTTACAGCCCGCTCGTGCACATCTCCTTAGCCAGCCAGTAAGATTAGAGTGTGCTGGTTCCGTTACAAAACCTTTGGAACTGATGTGATAACAAGGTGCAACTGAATCTGCCATTCATATTCATCCATATTCATATTTACCACCACAAATATATATAACTACGGTATATGCAGATAGAGTATGGATTTATGAAATTTATTCTGTTGTTTTCCACATACAAAAACTAGATACTGAGGTACATTGTTGGAAAACAGGAGCAAGAAGGAGCAAGAAGACAATACAGGCAAATGACTGTTTGCATCTGTCCAAAAAGCCAGAACACTGCAAAAATCAATGTGTTTTTTAACGAGAACGCTTTTGCATTGAGAACTACTTTTTAAGCGTCCATAAATGTCTCTGTGACTTCAGGTTTGCCAAGAAATATTTTGTTTTTTTGTGCTGCACTGATGATTTGCCTGCTCAGTAACTTTACCTCAGGGGAACGTTTCATGACAAGCAGACAAAGAAATTTTAATTACAAAGACTTCAACATTCCAAGATAGCCTCCATGCTCTTAATTCAATTAGCTGTCTTTTAATTAAATGTGTGGCTTGGCTTCTGATTATTTGAACACATTTGGAGATGCAAAGCACCGTTCTGCTCTTAAATCCTGTGAAATATTTGGCTTTCTTCTTAAAAGTGCTCACTTAAGGGGAGAGCGGCTGAGACCACATTTTGTTTTTCTTTACCCTTTACCTACCTACAAAATAAAGAAACACATGTTTCCATACACCCCTCAAACATCCCTCTGCTGATAAGATGGATATTCTGGTTGTGGTGCCCCACTTCCTCTTCATCCTCTTCGGAATTTCTTTCTTACAGGCTTCATTCAAGGGGGAGAATTGCATGTGAATGGTGAGGAATTGCATTTGGTGCCAAAGCCAATTCAATGCAGGTCTCCATCAGTCAGTCATGGTTATTTTTTCATTTGTCCTTTTTTGGTAGCTTTTGTTTATGCTTCAAACCACGATTAATTTCCCCTGTGAGCTGGAACCAGGAATCGATCTGCTCGGAGACAGGCTGTATGCTTTGCATTTCCCCTCTCGGTTGTGTGACTGAGAGGGCATGCAGCATACAGACAAGGCTCAAACAAATACTCCTTGGCAGCTAATCTAATAAATATATGAAAACATTACTTTCCTGCATAGATGTTCCCAAAATTGCCCAAATGTAGAGGGATTTCTATTTGTTAAGGCCTTGTCTGTCTGGGTACAGTATGTCTGACAAACTGCTCCTAAGGGACATGGGTAGGGTGTGGTCAGTCCCACTCAACCTAGTGATGTGATTATTTAGACACTAGATAAATGAAGTTTGTTTTCAAGGATACATTTTCATTATCATTTGTCAATTGATTCCCATGGCATCAGTTAATGCTAACTAGGTTTTTGCATCATCTTTGCAGCTCATATCCTCCTCTCAAAGCTGAACTCATGCTACTATGCATGTGCTATTACTGAAGACCAGTTCCTTCCCAAACACAGTTTTGTCCTCGAATCCGTCCTTTTTTTAGCTTTTGAATTGTTGACAGGCCAGCGTCTGCCTTGGACTGTAACACAAACTGTGTTAGAATACTCACATTGTGTACTTCATGTGTAATCACATGCTGTATAATTAGGTGATCGTGGCAGCCTAAAGGCAACCAGTACCAGTTTCAAGGCAATTCGTTATCATCGGTCAACCCCTGCAAAGTCGATGCTTCAGGCTTGTTGTGTGTTCCTCTAACATGCACATATATACATATCTAGCGTATAGCGAAATGTCGATAATCAAATGTGTGACAGAATGTAAACATATACAATTTGAACATTCAAACCGCTGTAATTTAAACATTTGCAATTTAAACATTTAGCATTTTAGATGTCAATATCTGTCTGAATAATGTTTTTCAGTAGTTGTGTAAATCTGCAATTACTGAATATCCAAAATTATACCATATACCAGAGGATATTCCAAGGGTATCACCATTCTGTGTGATTGATGGACAGTTGGGCATTGGCCAAGGTAGAGTCCCTGCCATTTTGTACTGTAGAAAACCAAACACAAAAATACGACCACCAGAACATGAGCCATCGCTTTCCGCATTTGCATCCATTTTTCCACTCTCCTGCACTTTCATCTCAGTGCTGGCAAGCAGTAGCCAGGACTTTTATTGTTTCTCTGTGTGGAGTCAGAGGAGCTCACAGGGCAGATAATGAAGTGAGGCGGAGCAGGGGAGGCCGGCGTGATGGTTAGAATATAATGACAGCAGGTACAAAAAGTCTCTTTTCACAGTCCATGTGTGATCACCCACTTAGCCTGTTTTCTTCAGGTCATGCTGCACTTAGTTTCCTCCCACCTTGGATGTTATCTATGATTTCTTTTGTTTGATAGGCCTGAAATCAGAAGTTCTTTTCCGACAGAATGAAGCCACCAAGTGTTTTTGGTCTCAGTTACATCATTTTGCTCACATTTCTCGGCCCAGTAAATGCTAACAGTAAGCAGGAGACTTCCTAAATGCCAAGTCTTGGTCTCAGCTCTTAAATGATATATTACAGTTTTACAGTTATATACTAGCTGACAGATGGTTGTGTTATGCCGAAGGAGGCCAGGATCACAAACTTCTTAATTAAGTAAAAAAAAAAAACACATTTTTGGAGAAGCATGATATAAAAATGAGATGTATCCACTCACTGCAGTTCAAGCTCCATAGAATTGAGTTTATTGGTAAAATGTCAACCAAGCTGGTGTCCCTGAAGTAAATACCCATCTGGGGGGAAACAAGACTTACCTTCAGTGAAATAAAACACGCAGTGAGAAATTGTGCACATATATTACTCAGAGCGGTGTTACACGATAATTCACCAGGTGGAAGTAGCCATTAAGGCATGCACTTTAAAAACACATTTTAAAAGCTATCAGCTTCCACCGCTCTATTATGGTCATTTTTATTGGATTCAAGTGTATACCTGTTTACAAGGTAATTTTGTGTAGAAGCAGACGCTGAGTGATGAGCCATTTTCACAGGCAGTAATCACAATTTTCAACCCTGATGAATGCTGCAATCCATTAGGATTGTTATGTTTGTAGGCCTGCTGATGACTGTTGTGAATGTCTGAATGTTGACATTGCTTAACTTCCATTCACCTCCCAGAAGCACTTCACAATGCGTTGTCCCCACATTGACTTGCAATGCTGCCACCTCTACATCAAATAGGGTAATTTGTTTTGAACTTTAGCAATTCAGTGTGTAAGTGGAGGATGTGGAGTTGGGAACAAGTTCTTCTCGGTGCCTCTACGCTCACTTTGATAGCTGCGTCGGGATTTAAATTTATAGGATATTTTTCTCAGCCCCCTGCTTCTTGTTTGGTGCAGTCAGCATCGACGAAGGCTCACTGTCCACTTGCTGTCTGTCCCTGAGCTCTTAATGCGGTGAACCCTTAAACGAAGGACTGGCGCTGCAGAGGGAGAAGGAGGAGGAGGGAGCGTCTTGTGATTTAGCCCCTAGTTTAACTACGCTCAGCAGAATGAGGCGACGTTTGCCTCAAAATTGCTTCCATAAAGCTGCTTTAGGTCTTTACTTTTGCTTGGATTTTGCATTGAGAAGTCAAAGTTGAGGTCCAATCTCTGCTGTATTCTTTGAAAGTTGAATAAGTTTCTAGGTCATGGGATCTCTCCTTGGGTGGAGGATGCATCTCGTTGCATTTATCCCATTGTCGTAAGCCGCTGATTTGCCTCTGTGTGTGTTTTCTGGTGGAGTGTGGGGGAGACGTCCGCAGTAAATTAGATCAGCAACCTCAACCTCAACCTTAGCCTGGGTTCATTGAGTGCAGACTCTTTTTAACCTTTATCTAATATCTGTGGCTGCTCTCTACCTCTCCCAGCCTATCCTCACAAAAATAACGCTCCCCCTGCCCATTATCAGGAAGTGGCTGTGAGCGAACGCAGCAGGAGAGGACACCTTCTGGAGGAACCCAAAATGATGCTGTTCAGGGGAAACTCTTTAAGCCTCCAGGTGTCCATCCAGGACGTCCCACAGTTACTCTGGAGCATCAAGCCTTTCACCACCTGTCAGGTAAGCTTTTCTGTACCTGCCTGTCACCTCCTTTAAAGGAATGGAAAGCAAAAAGCTGGTGTCTATGTGCTGCATGGCCCCGACTTGAACCAAAGAAGCTGTGGAAGAGAAACTGGGCGTCTGCATCTGCTCGCCGGCTGGCTCTTTCTTACATGGCCACATCAAAGCCAAAGGACAGCAGCAGGGGCGCAGCTGGAGATGGGCAAAGCTGACTATCTCTTCGCCCCGACACACAACCCTACAAAATTAATTACGGCCGCCGGACACACACAGACACACATTTTGTAGTTATCTACCCAGGGGTCTACACAGGGCACGTTCTGTTCTGTCCTGTGATGTTTATCCTGGCAGTGACATCCTATTAGCAGAATTAGACCTCCCCCCACCAAGCTCCACGTACCGTCCGCCGCTGCCCCCCCATCCTATATCCAGCATACTACGCTGTTTCTTTGCACTGATTCTTTATGTGAAGGTCCTGCTGAAGGGGTGACTGCAGGCTTTCATTCAGACACTACTCTGGTGGAAAAGAGGCTATTTGAAGTTGGCCCTCTCGTGTCTGATGGATCTAAAGAGTGTGTGATTCATCCATAAAACAATGTGTGAGACCTGTTCTCACCACGACAGTGCCTGGGTCACACAGTATTTAGGAGTAGAAGTCCAAATGGACCTTTCATTTTCCTCACTGCCAGAATAACACTTACGGGTTTTTTAGGATTTTTGAATTGTCTGCACCTGACCAATTATAGTTTAAGGGTGTTGCTTCTCCAGGTTTTTAATTGCTGCTCTCTGAGAGGGGGAAAGGAGTGCAATGGAGCTCAAATTCCACCTCCTACCTCTCCTGTGTTGGATGGAACAATTTTTACAAGCAAAATTTGACTTTTTTCATCCAGTGTTTACACAGTTTTAAATAAACCTGAAATGATAAACCAAACTGTCCTAAATGTATCTCCCTCTTAACAAGATTCTCAGCTTCTTTTTGTGTCAGAAAGATGAGGGTTTGGAATACACAACAAACAGTCTACAGTTTGTATGTCCGGCAGCTGTGTGTGATAAATGACCCCTGGTTAATGTTGCAATAATAGTTTTACAATCCGAGAGCTTTTTAATGAGCAATGTCCTACTCATTTCTCAACTATGAAAAGTCAATATTAATATCAGATTTTTTTCTCTCCGTTTATTCCCCCTGAAAATTGATCATATGGAGAATTTTCTATATTTCAAGCACAACGAGAGGTGCAGCTCCAGAAACTTCACTTCCTGATGACAATGTATAAACAAAACTATTAATCAAATATAATTACATCATTCATTATAAAACCAGAATGATTAGTAGCGCCGTACCTCCTATTGACATGCAATGAAGTTGCTAACCAGCATGTGCTGACCTTAAACACAAATGGGGCATCATAGCCCCCTCCACTGCTTCTCCCACTTATGGCTATGCTGCTTGATTAGGTAGCTGCATTGATTGGCTAAAGAGGCCACTCATTGGCCCATAATTACTCATGTAAGCAACAAAGTGGGTGGAAAGGACAGGGCATTCTCCTGCGACTTAATGAGCTTGTTGTCCCTCATGTGCAAGCCCATCATCCATGTCTCTCGCTGCTGGCTGTGTCCCGCTGACACGCCGCAGGAGTTCTCCTTTTCTCAGGTGTGGGCCGTTAATCAACATCCCCTGCAGTGTGCCTTCTCTCTGGAGCGATACAGCCACTCCACATCGCAGCTCTCCTGCAAGATCAGCATACGGCAGGTCAAAAGCGAGGAGCAGATACTCCAGGTCTACACATCTGTGGTGGAGGTGAGACGTGAGTGTGCGTCGACGTGTGGTATACGTTTCTGGGCACGTGCGCAACCTGGTAATGGCATCTTTTATGACACTGAATCTCTTGTGATTGGATGTCAGGACTTGTTTATTAGACTGTCTGGAAGGTTTTAAATATATCGATGGTGGAATGTGTTGATGAGTGAAATGAAGACCCGCTATAAAGACGCGTTTACCACCGTGACCTAGTTTTCACTCTGGGATGCTACGACAAAAGACATGATGTGACGTCGTAATGTTGACAATTTATCTGTGTTTGTCTCTTTTCCCGTCAGAGCGAAAAGGAAGTGGTTCCCTTTTTTACCCAATCAGACTGCACCATCACCTCTCAGACAGGGTCAAAGGCCTTTAAAATCCCCCTGTCCATACGGCAGAGAATCAGCGCCACCTTTGACACAGGAAACGCCAAAGGGAAGGACTGGCAGCTTCTAGCTCAGAAGCTCCACATAGACAGGTAGGACTGAACCTGCCCCATCACAATAGTTCTGTCAATTGATTTTTTGGTTTTATTGTTTTGTGTCCTTGAGAAAAATCACCTTGATGTCAATCAAATTTTGAAGGTGTAATTGTTTCATACTTACAATTCCTTTTATGCAGGTAAAATCCTGGAGCTCAAGGTAGAACCCCAAAACATATGAAAGACGTCCCATGAAAAAAATATATATATCGCAACATTCTGCCTTAATGTTTTGACGCTTAGCGGTAATTTGAGTCGCTTAATTTGACGCTCAATTTGAGTCGAGGGTGTCAGAGCGGCACAGTGTCTCAAACTCAGTTCCCAACCCACAACTGTTACAAAGACAGGGAATATTCCTTAAAAAATCCAACCTCTCCAAATCCTCTTTTGCCTCGTACGTGCTTGGCAAAAACACCAAGATTTTCTTGAGCCAAGATCAACCAACGCATCTGGCAAAGGATATGTATGTTGTAAATGAAATCAAGGTTCGTGAAAAGTGCGTCTGCTTTCAGGAGCCTACTTATACACATTCCCGCGCTTGTGCGTACAAAGGCGAATGGAGCACATCCCAATTTAGACTCACAATCAGGTGGGGGGGGTTAAGTGTCTACACAAAGCTGCATATGTAGTTTGCACTCATCTACATGCAGTTTATCATAAAGACACAAGGCATGTTGGCTGTGCTCGTGTAAGCCAGCACAAAATACGTTCCCACTGTTGTGTTCTGTTTCATGTGTGTCAAAAAGGAATTGCGGGAATCACAATGAATAGTAAGCTGGTTTCCAGCCACCTTGTAGATGTTGTTCTCTTCTTGAATCGTGTATTTTATCTGGGATTTAGCCACTGTGTCAGCGCTTATCCTCCATCACCAGCCAGCCATTAGTAACACACGACTCTGCTGATTCCATTATAGATCCACAAACATGTTCACAAATGGAAAGAGAGAGGGAAAAAAAGAGAGAGGTTGCATAATATGTGCAAGGTAACAGCAGAAAAGACGCCTGTGTTTTACAGAAATGTGGAGGAAGGTCTTGGACCGCTGAAAGCCCAGCGTCTGGCAGCAGAACGCATTCATATGTTTGTGCTGCTCATTAACAGCATCCCTGCTCCAGCTTCCTACACTGTATCACAGCTAAACTCTCCCGGGGTCCTATAGGTCATTATTTGCTAAGGCTGCTAAGGATTTTACTTGTTTGGTGCCGGGTGAAGTCTATTTGAGCTGAAAAGCAAGTCAATAATCAAGTGCTTGTAGCCACAAAAGTTCTCAGATATTTGCTGTGGGCTTCGTGCTGCCCAAGGGAGAACTTGGAGAAGGTGAACGTTCACCTCTGCTTTTTTTATGCAGCCTAGTCCAGAAATTGTTAGGGCGTGCGAGAGATGGAGAGCGTGGTGAAGGAATTATTCTTAAAATTATTCTCAGACCGTCATTTTTAAGAAAATTTCAGATGTTTTGTGAGATTAAACTGAAAAACCTTCTCCCATCAAAGTAGGATTTTATGACAATGTTTTAACTATGTAGAGAGAATTTTTTGCAGTTTTGTCCAAAGGTGTGTGAAGATATCACTAGTAGAGAGGACGAATGGGGAGACCTAGCAGCAGCTTTGATATTAATGAAACAGTGCATCCTGTTGGACAATGACTACAACAACAGATTGGGAGGGAAGGTCAGAGTCAATGAACACATTCATGGATTCGGATTGTAAATTCTGGAGCGTACCGACTTGTGGTTATGTGAACATACATGAATTCACGGTTGTAAAAAAAACTTGCAGCTTTCATTTTGAGATCTGCATTTTTATGTCATGATGGAATATTCCACACCATCAGCCCATGTTATGAATAATTCCCCAAAATAGAGCTGTGCTCTCCCCACTTCAACATCATTAGTGCAACACAATCTGTCCTCTGTGTGGAGAGTCAGCTGACCACTCATTTTACCTCTTGGTTCCTCTAAAAGTGTTCTTTCTTCTCTATACCCTGTAAGGAACCTGCGCTACTTTGCATGTCAGGAGAGTCCTTCATCAGTGATCCTGAGTCTGTGGGAAGCCCAACACCAGGATTTGGGAGACCTTGATTCACTAGCTAGTGCCCTGGAGGAGATCGGCAAGGTTCAGTCCTCTAGGACGGCCACTCTCGGATGCAGCAAAGAAGAGCAGGACTCAGAATTCACCACACTGGGGTAGGACGCATCTAGACAAAGATCCGCCAGGAATCAAATCCTAATGAACCTTGATTGCATGAACACTAAGGATCAGACAAGAAGGTGACAGCTCAAACAGGACAGCAGGGAGAGTCCAATTTGGACTGTTACTCAAAGGAACACATGCTAACAAACTGAGTGATGCAGACAGAAGGACCAATGAATTCTATCCATGTTGTTGTTTGGTCATGTTGAGGCGTGGCTTCATCGCAAGCATCTTGTCAAACTTCTCTTTGTTCAAAAGCTTTCAACTCGTGCCCTTTTGAAGGCCAGTGCCAGCGTTTGAAGGTTCTCGGAAGGATGCAAGGTATCCCATACTAACTGCAAGCGGATGAATCTTGTGACCCTCGTAGACAAGAAAATTGAAGACACTGTCTTTTCCCCATCAGTTCTCCAGGCTGCCAAAATGCTTTGCTTGATGTCACGCTGATGTCTTTTGTTTTCTCATTTCCTTACACTTAATTTTCCATTTTTCTGTTTGTAACAATATGCGGTAGCACATGGAAGTGCTTCTGCAGTAATCAGTTCAGACTGTGGCAGTTATTGTTATACCAAGAAGCCCTCCGTTGAATAAGGTTAAGCTGAAGTACCAGGAAAATGACGGCTCCGCCTAATTGAAAGAATGGCTGTTTACGTAGTGTATTTGTGAAAAACTTTTTTTTTTACACCGTCGCTTCAAAAAGTGAAGACACACCGACAACATATCTTTGTGTGCTCAAAATCACAGTGCGGCTCGGAAGCAACAATTGGGCTGGTTGCCAAGGTAAAACACACCGAAAGCGATGGCTGCAAAGGAGGATCGTTACTGGAAAGGTGTGCTTGTGGAGCAGCAGAGCAGTTGCGTGCTTCTGCAGCTCTTCTCGAATAAGAAGCAGTAAGAGTCTCAACATATCTACTCTGTGACCATCCTGTCTGTGCAATAAGCAGCTTGGGGCTGAATGGTGTGAACATTCCATACATTGTAAATCTGTCAGCACTGGTCTTCGTGGTGTGCATTTCCTTAGACCCTGTGGGACTGGAGTTAAGTGGCTTTTTGAATATAGTTGTGTTATTTTTCCACAGAGGATCTCGAACCTGATTGGACTTGACCATTTTGGATTCCAACTGCAGCTCGAAAGCCAGCACCATCACTAGTTATTGTTTCTCCCCAATGATGCTACCTTCCTCTGCCGATTTGTCATGATCAGCAAATAGCTCTTCATTAAGTTGGTCCCCATGCTCCCTCAACTGAATAAAGTGACTCTGTGTTGAACTCTGTGTTGGCTCTCTCATTTCATCTAATTAATGAAAATTTGATGTACAAAACATCCCACGAGGAGGGGAGATTTGGCTTCATTAAATCTTCAATTTGCTGTGTTGAAAAGATGAAACAGAGACCAAGACAAAGACCATGAAGTGTTGATTCACATTCGACAGGCCAAAGAAGCTGAGCTAAAAGAGGTACTGTGGGCTAGAGGGTAGATCCCTATAAAACTCATTTGGTGACTAAATCATCAGTTAATTATCATATCAGATGGTCTCACAAAAAGAAATCTCAAGTTGTCCTGAGGTGGGCTGTGTAATTTTATGAAGTTCTGTTTTTGCTTGTAGTGAACCCGATCTGGAAAAGGGTATTGCTGCTCTCTACTGTTTCTGTAATTAAGTAAAAGGTCACATATGCAAATGGAGTACCACCATGGTGAGTGAGCAGATTTCTGCACTTAAACATATTTGTGGAGATATCCTGTCTTGCAGACTTACCAGTGGTGTTGACCTGAAAATTTCTCTGTCAAATACCATAAATGAGAAATGAACGAGAGCTCTAAGACATCAGTCAGCCTTCGTCCGTATGTGTCACAGAAGGACGCAGCATCTCCTGAAATCCTGCCGGTTGTGTGACAACTGCAAAAGGAAGGTGATTCGGATGACCCTGCTGAGGGCCAGGCGTGGACAACAACATTCATGACAATATGTGATTGAGGATTTTTAAAAGCTTAAAATGTTTTTGACTATGCAAGCAATTGTTAAGCAACCGTGGTTGAGCTATTGACCGCCTCTGAAATCAAGAATGCAGACATTGAAAGAGTTTTGTTTTTTTGCTGTGCAAGAAAAAGTCAAAGGTAACCTGACGAGGTGACATGACCTCGCACAACGTCTCTCCCTCCAGCTGAGTGTCATTTTCAGGTGCAACTGCTGTAGGTTTTACATTTTTAAAAGACACCCCTGACATCCCAATGCCAAATAATCTGACCCCTGGCTTTATGGGCAGAATGCGGCTTTGCTGAACTTTAATACCCAGATTAATCGACATGTTGAATACCTCCTGAATTCTCTGTGTTGTTGTGCCTGTAGAAGGAGTGCTGGTGACCAGCCTTATTGGCTTTGTATCGTAACTTTTTCCATCAGGGGTCAGTGGGGTAATAGCTGCCACTGAAGAATATTAGCAAGTGCCAAAAGACCAGAAGTTATCACATGGACAGGCCAGTGATGATGTCCTTTTGTTGTTTATCAGGGCTTTAACGTCATTTGGACTTTATATATTGTTCTTACCTCTACCTGGCAAGAGGTACAAATGACAAACAAATTGACAGAAATGTGACACTACATATTTGCCCTCAGCCAGGCAGTAGGCCTGAAAGCCCCTCTTCACCTGGCTCCAATGTGACAAATGGAGTTTGGATCACAAAAGATGTGATGAATCGCTCCGTTCCTGTAACTTTCAGACCTTTCAGATTCACACGTGAAATAATAAAGAGAACAGCCAAGAGAATCCATTGAGGAGTACAGGACGGCGCATGGAATGTTTTCACTGCAAATCTGGTTATCAGCGCAGCGGCTCTCGAATAAGCAAACATCAAAACTGCTGTGTGCGACAGGACAGACTGCTTGAGGAACATCTTGATTATCACCTATAGGAAAAGTGCTGGGCTACAACAGAGGAGACATATGCCATATTTTCTTATCCCAGTTAAAAAACTGGCTCATAACTTTATTATTGATTTTTATGTTGTGCTACTTTGTAAAGAGATGCCATCAGTACCTGAGCACAGCTCTCAATGAGCAGAGATGCTCATGTTACAGTGTAGTTACTTCATTGGGGTTACTTTGGGATATCTTTTGTTACTTCATTAGTGTTATTTTGGACAAGGTTTTATTTTGGAGGGCTGAATTTTGATTCATTTTTCATTCGTTTTTGGCTTAAAAGTATTGGTTTGGACTGGAAATCTACTTCAGTCAGTGTCAGTGAGAAAGTCAGACTAAGTCAGAGTTTATGCTGCCAAATCTAATCCTAAATATACTGTATTTTCTGTTCTCTGTCTGTCCAATAATGAGCGCTCATTCCTCTAAAGTGATGATTGTGTTCCTAAGGCTCCCTCTTTCTTGACATGCACACATACACAAACACCCATTTGTGCATATGCACACCAACACACACATTTTTCTAATCACCTGAGAATCTGAGCAGAGTGTTTTTTAGGTAGCATTTTTGCTGGAAATGACAGTACAGAAATTTTGGCTTGGTAAATGGCAAATTACTGTTATATGTATATGCGGATTTATGTTGCCTGGGGCCCTGTGCAAACCTGCTCTGGTGTTTCTGAAGAATTCAGAAGCATTTATGTCTGGTGTCTGGGATATTGAGAAACTTGCAGTGGCAATGAGCTACAAAAACCTGATTTGACCTTGTCTGTCAAATGAGGATACCCGCCCCTCCCATCGTCATCCATTTCAAAAGTTCAGTAACAGAGTGTGTGTATGTTGATGCACATGGAAAGTTGTCCAATTTTTGAAGCTGTGTTGTGTGTTCTTTGAAAATCCAGCCTAGTGCTATGAAGTCAGCTGATGTTTGATGTGATGCCACTTATCTTAAGACATGTATTGCTTTTCAGAGAGTAGAAAACAACAGAGGTGTGTCAGTTTGGCAAACACGTGACATGCAATGTGTACTCATGTGGTATTTTATCAAATTGGTTCAACAATGTGATTCTTGTTCTGGTAATTTCTATTTTAACAGCTTAGGTCTCATATGGTCTATGAAACCTATGGCTTTTGAAAGATCATAAATTCTGTCGGTGGTTTTATTCTTGAATGATTTGTGAGTTATGGACGTATGTGATCTGACGACATTGCATCACTACGATTTTGAAATAAATGCTTTATGTATGTTTCTATTCAGCGGGTGAATAGTGACACAGCCATGTTAGTCATCACTGGTAATGTTTCCTCAAGCCATGTTCTTTTATTATTACAAAGTGTTCCAATAAATATGCAGTGAAAATTGAGCATTTTTGTGTCTTCTATGCTCTGTTTGTACTGTGTTGCCAATTTCCCCTCTTTGGGTGCCTGAATCTGTAGAATGAATGGAGAATTTCTGTGTTCTTATTTCAACATGCAGCTTAAGAAAGACAGAATGATTTGGTACCTGAGTATCAGGAGCGTCTCCGATTGGTTTGTGTGGCTGGTGCGAGTACAGTGTGAGCTGACTGAGGATGAGAGGAGATATGTGGTAAGATCAGCTCACGACTGCTATTTTGTAATTAACACAAAAAAATGTATAGCTTTTTGAATAGCTTTGTTGTCTCTATGGAACCTTAATGAAAGGGGGGGAAATACAATACTTAATAGCAATTAAGAATAAATTTAGGTTATTTGTTGTAACTTGTTTCGTCATGTAAATGTCTTCATTTGGATACTTTTTATCCCCCGAGTTTTGCTTTTTTTATTTGCTTGTGTGTGTTAATGATGACAGACAAAAGAATTGAGAGCGCCCTCATATGATTGGGAAACAAAAGAGTCGTTGAAGTGGATCAGATATACAGTATGTTAAGATTCAATATGTTACACTGTATGATTTTGATGAAAACTATTTATTTACATAATGGAATGAGAATTTCACTTTTCCCTGAAATCTGATGGACACAAAAAGAATGCATAAGTTTAAAGGCAGACATGTGAAGTGGGAACAAGGTTGTGTCTGTATATTACATTGCCTGTAAATTTGGGGATGCACTTCATCATTGCAGCATAGATACGCAGAAATGAGAAGAAATTGTCCTTGATTTTTCAAATAGCTGAAAGTCCACAGGGCTTTGTACTCCATCTATAGCACAGATCCAGACACTTTAATACAGAAGGAGCACTAGGCATAATTAAGTTATTTTAACCAATTCACTGAGGTGTCTGACAAAGGAAAAATAACTAGAACGCATTAGCTGAACAAAAAGACTTAACAAGGAGAACCGTCAAAGGGGCTGTGTAGCTGTAGAAGTTCAGATTGAGAGATTGTGTGTGGGGGCTATGAATGTTTTCCCCGCAGGGGTTTCATTTGCACTTCAGTTATTGTAACAAAAGTGTTACAGCTGTCATGTGATGTCACAAGGCATTTCAAGCATCACTCTTAATGACACTTGAACTTTTCCACGTGCATAGCATGTGTTGATTGCTCACAGGGTCATGAATGTAGTTCTACTAATATAAAGAAGAATAGAAATATAATTGCTATCATCACATATAATAGAGTTGGTGAAAACATTTGTGGCAACCTTTCTTGGTTTAGGGCCTGTGGTACATATTTAACAGAGTCTCAACATGCCTGTTCATAGTTCTGCAATACCAGAGAGCATTAATAGAAAATGAGGTTATGTGCAACATGAAGCAACGAGGATTTTATGATCCATTTTATGGTTTTCCCACTTACATCCTACAATCGCTTTCCTTGAATAATTGAAGGGTAAATAATTATTTCATCAACACACTCTGTGTTCCTCCAGAAGGACTGATAAGTGATAAATGTGAGTGCTATAAGAGATGGCACACATCAGCAACACACACACCTTGTGGGGGCCTGTTAAGGATAGATAGATAGATAGATAGATAGATAGATAGATAGAGATAGATAGATAGATAGATAGATAGATAGATAGATAGATAGATAGATAGATAGATAGATAGATAGATAGATAGATAGATAGATAGATAGATAGATAGATAGATAGATAGATTGTGCTGCTACTGCATCAACTGACAAAAACC
>OMPJ01008450.1:1768-100087 GCA_900312935.1 Carapus acus | reverse complement strand
AGTTCATATCGCCTGAATCACGACGTGTAAAACTGCAGCAAAGAGGTTGTGGATGTGACGCCAGGGAGGATGGCAGACAGCCTAAAGCACCCAGCAGCCACCGCCGCGCTGGCTGCTGTAATATTCAGCGGCCGGGCGGGGGCGGTATGGTGCCGATGATCTCCATGCTGCTGTTGGATGGATGGAGACTAAATGGAGCTGAACATGTCATTGGCAGCCTTGCAGGCACTGCAGTACGCTGTGACACAGGCCTCAGAATGCGGTGTGTCCCTTGGATCTGTTTCAAAGCCTTCGTAGCTCCTCCCCTCATGCTAACACCACTGTGCGTCATTGAAAACATCTCTGGTTTTACGGGAAAATGACTGAGTGTGTAGGTGAAGCACGCAGGGGTTTAGCTGCGTTATTTTTGAAAGTACGATCAATGATGTTGTGGTTGTACTTGGAGCAGTAACAGTAGTGGTAGTAGTCATAGCATTAGTCGCTGACCCCTGTCAGACAAATACTGTTTATGGAATAAATAATTTTGTTATAAAAAGTAGAAAAAAAATACACATATTTTTGCTTTAAATTCGGTTTATTAGCAGACCTCTGCAACCCATATGGGGATCAAGTGAGCTGAGAAAAAGAATAAATGCCAAAATTTGTGATCATAATAGTAGTAGCGGCATTGTGTTTCTCTACATTTTGAAACGATTTCTTATGCAAATTCTCCATGCTGTGGTTACTGTAATCAAAACACACAGCTCTGGTTTGTTTAGCAGATCAAACGTCTGTCAACCACAAAGAAAGTGCCTATTTTTACCACATGTACAGTATGTGCAAAGATCATTATAGAATGCCAGTGAGCATTTGTGTGCCCTAAACATTTCTGGCCTTTGTGTGGTTTGTATCAACCTTACGGTGTCTTTAAAAATTTGGTAAATAACTTCCTACATGCAGGCAAATGTCTCTTGTTCTCACACCGTTGCCTTCCAGCTGGCTGCAGGCCGGCCTGTCCTGGTTAGGGATCACTCATCAGGGCCTGGGCTCCTTTACACTCACTCTGCAACTGTAGTACTTCCAATCCGTCCCCTCCAGCTGTTCACACAGCCTGTCCCAGTATCTCTCCTCTCTCACCGCAGATTTCATAGTTCCATCACGGTATTTTAAAGCTTAGATCAGTCGAATCACTAATTAGCCTGTTCGTTTCCATCTCTATTTATGGGAGCTGTGTGGTTGACTACCTGCAGCCTCTGCCTCTCGTTGGCATGTCCAGCACGTCACATCACCACTCAGTCACAGATCTCAGTTGTCTATTTGCCCAGTTGAAATTAATGATTAATGTCGGTGCTACTTCAGTTGTGGATGATTCATAAAGCCATTTGCCCTATTATTCCTGCTTCAAAAGAGAGGAGGACAAGGTAAGTGATGGATGTTTCCCTGCAGGCTGGCACTGATTATTAGTCCTCCATGCGATGATACACAAAAAAATCCCCTCAATCACTTCACATCCCCACATGATATAGGCAGTTTTTTGAGGACACTCGGAAGCAACATCTGTACAAACTGAGAGGCACCTCAACGTTTTCCAAACGCATCCGTGAAGCAAAAGATGTTGTGTCACGTCAGCAACCTCCTTTTCTGTCTCAGCAAGGTCAGCGGGCCTGCATCCTCCAGTCTGCCAGGGAACATGGATGAAACGATCATGTAAAGCGTGTCCTTCTTAGACTGAGATGCTCCAGATCTCAAGGTTGAACCTATTTATCACAAAAAATGATTTATCGTGGACATGACTTATCTTAGTGCTCCCCTAACCTCCTTCAATGCTGCATTTGTTAAATGCTTTTGACCAGTTCTCTACGTGGAGTGGAGGACAAGAAGGAGGTAGTGCCGAAGAAGGTGGTGATTCATTTATTGGGGATTATGTTAAGACACAGATGTCTTCAGTGATAACTGACATTTTATTGCCTTGCTTGTCTCTGGTATTACTGCAATGTTTTGCTGGACACATAGTCATATCGTCCTAATGTCAGACAGTGAGCAGGATTTTTTGTGTGTGTTTTTCTTTTATTTTTGTTGTTCTGTCCAAAGACTGTTTAAAATGATGAATTTGAAGCACACCGCCCAATCTGTTTGCTGTCCTCCTCTTCTCTATTCCAGCTCACTATTGATCAATCTCTCAAAAAGCTTTCATTTACTGCCGCATCTATTCTTTAGAATGCATAATGCTGGGTTATAAGAACAGACGCACCTGACCTTGGTCCAAATGTAATAACAGTAAGTGTGTGTCCTCTCCCTTTGTTTCAGACTCAGAACATCATGTATGACATGATATCAGACTTAAATGAGAGAGGGGAGGACATGGAGAAGAGGATTGCCCTTCTGGAAACCAAGCTGGAAACTCTGCTGAGCAACTTGCAGGCTCTGCCAGGACTCATCAGCCAGGTCATCAGCCAGCAGCATAGGGACTTCCTGGAGCTGCAGCTGCAGCCTTACGACAAACACAACCCCGAACGCTCGCAGTCAGTGTCCCGACGAAGATCCTCCTCCACAGCACCGCCGACCTCCTCCGAGAGCAGCTAGAGTCCATGGGGAACATCTCCGCCGAAGACTTTTGCCATCATATGGCCAAGTTGCATTTATCGTAAAGCCTTATGGTTTCAATAAGTATTATCCAAAAATTCTGATGACAGAATCCAAGATACAGAGGAGAAAGAATTTTAATGGATAACTTCATGCTGTTGTTTGTTTTTATTACCTCAAAAGATGTTGTTATCCTTGCTCTGGTGGCATGATGGCACTTCCCTCAGTGAACGCTGGAAGACCCATCGGTGGGGCTACCATATGAACTCCACTCCTTCTCTATGCAGGGGTAGCCAGCAGTACGTGGCAAGGTTACCAGGTGTGAAACTATTGCACTAAAATAGTGCTTGTCTGAGACTTTGTGCTTCTGCTGGCTTAATATGGATATTCCTCAAAGAAAACTGGGAAGTTGGTCAGGCAGCATGAAAGTCGCCCAGAGGGAGACTTCTGCCTTTGATGGACAGAGGTCGAAGGACAGCAGCAGACAGACAATAATCTCTTCTACACACTGTCACTCAGAGACAACTTCAAGAGCTTGAAATGAGGGGGGGGAAAAGCATATATCTTTTAGGTTAGAGACAGCATCAACTATAGCGGTTTTCTTTTCCAGAATGCCCCTGTAGAATGACTATTTTTGGGGTGACATTGCAAACAATTTAATCCTCTAGTCCAATGAATGCATCAAAATCTGTACTTGCACTTACTTTTTAACCAATGCACTTCAATGCTGACTGACGTATGATATAAAGACACGTTGCTCATTAAAAAAAGGAGATTTGACATATATGGAAATTGGTTTATTCTTCACACTAGCTGAGCGGAAATCTCTGTTGTTCCACGCAAAGTCATCACCCACATACTGTGTCTCTTGTCCACATCTACATTGCAACTATTGCCAAGCTGCAAAGCCTGATTTCACAACGTTTTATTGACAGTTTTTATTTGGTGAAGCACATCTCGAACTCAGTATCAATGAGAATGTGGGAATAAAAAGGTTTAAATGGTAGCACTTGGGATTAACGTTGAGAAACCAAAATGGGGAGACAATCCATGCAGTCTGTTGGACTTTACTGTAGATTTAACAAAGACCAATGGAGAGATACCCAAGTCCAATGACAGGTTTTTACATCAAGAAATTTTGATGAGGCATTAAACAGATATGTGTTGGAAGCCCTAGTTATTTTTTTTAGAATCAATGGCATTTTGCTTTTCACTTCACAGTGTACTTGTAGAGCCATAAAATTAATCACTTGATAAATTCTTCTGTTGAATTTACGTAAAACTCTCAAAAAACGATGGCGCCGTAAGTGTGGTGGTTGTTCACCCAATAAACCAAAGGGATCTCTATCTCTTAACCCTTGGATGTACAACCTACCAATACCTACACTCTTCCATGAGTGAGGTCATTTTTGACCCCTATTAAAATTGTCAAAATATTGAGAATTTTCTCAAAATGAATGAAAACCTAAATAAACAAAAGTATTGCCTCATGTCACAAACATGTTGAATGAGGAATACCTGGAATATGAATATATTACAAATTTTCTATATAAAAAAGTTTGAAGAATAAGAACCCCTGGGGTCATTTTTGACCCCACATGTGCATCTAAGGATTGATTACACATAAGCGCACAATAACAAACCCAAATCAAAAGGACAGCAAGAAAATGGCACAGGGAAAGAGATTAAATGATAAAACCACTCACTTTCACGGGATTGTGTTCTTTTTTATCTTAAGAACAAGATAATGTATGACTGATCTGTGCCTCTATTTCATGCTTTCACTTTCAGTATCTTCTCTCCATTCCGTTTCAATGATGAAGTAGAAATTTTATCTTGTCTGTACAGAATCCAGGCTGAAGCTGTCGGTTTGAAATGTTTTACATTGACGTGAATTATGCCTCAGGTGCCACCGGATGCCGTCAGCTGGCCTTGGCAGCACGCAGAGCAATGGCTTCCGTATCATCTCGCGATACTCAGCGTGAAGCGGTGTAGCGGCACTGGTGTGTGGGCTCACATGCTAGCTCACACAAGTCTGTCAACTTTGGAAACGTCCTGGACCAAAACGTGTAAAACACAACTTTGTGTTTGGAAGTAAACAAGAACCCTCATCAAGATGAGTTTACTCGCCAAAATAGCGGAGATTGAGAATGAGGTAAGACAGATTTACCGGGGCTAGGCTAGCAAGAAACAAACACGTTCTGTCTCTGGGTGCTAGCAGATGTTATCCGTGCAGCTACAACCTGGCTGCGTAAGAGCACAAGAGATCTTAAAGTGACCCCAAAATAACGTTTAGCGATCATGTCAAATTGTTTTGGATGTCTGAACATGTTTGCCAATCGAAATTAGAAGTGCCGAGTCCAACACTGGTATCTCTTGACCGCTGTTATTACTGTACATGTGCCCAATAAAGTTCTTGAGTTTTGAATCTAGCGACGCTTTGCGCTGAATTTTGCATCACATTTTGATCATTGCCTCTCCAATCAAACGGCTTTATGTAGTTTCACTGTATTTGGGTATAGCCAAATGGACTGACACTGATTTGAGGTTTGTACCGGGTCCTTTCCAAATACAGATGGCCAGGACGCAGAAGAACAAGGCCACAGCTCATCATTTGGGTCTCCTTAAAGCTCGCCTGGCGAAGTTGAGGAGAGAACTGATCACCCCAAAAGGCGGCAGTGGAGGTGGAACGGGCGAAGGTCAGACCTCTCACTTGAACACAAAACTTCTCAGAGTATCCTAATGTTAGATATGTTCTGTGTCCTTTCACATTGACAGTTATTTATGAAAAAGCAGCTAAGCAAGCAGTTCAGTACTTGAATGTGTAGTTTCTGGAAAGGTAAGTCATTCTGTAGTATATGACATTTTGTTGTGGGCCGTTGGAATTGAGATTTCCCTCAACTGTAACATGTAATGATCAATATTAAAGTGGTACACTTGAAATGGTAATGATTCAAGAGCCCTCTTCAAAACAGTAGGGAAAAATGTAGAGTAATACATGATATGGTGACATCGTGTGATAACAGATTGTCTAGTTTACAGTCCTCATTGTTTTACGTCATTCAGGCTTTGATGTGGCGAAGACCGGCGATGCCCGAGTTGGATTTGTGGGCTTTCCATCGGTTGGCAAGTCAACTCTGTTGAGTAACCTTGCAGGGGTCTACTCTGAGGTGGCAGCATACGAGTTCACCACTCTGACCACCGTACCAGGAGTGATCCGCTACAAAGGGGCCAAAATCCAGGTAATTATACAGGTGTCAATCAGTGTTGTCATTTCTACATTCTCATCCATGAAGAACCGTTGTTAAATAGATGGACAGGTATTTATTGATCCATTTGGGAGGCGGCACCAGAAAGCGGATACCAGAAAGCGCCTTTTTTCTAGAACACTTGCCTTACATATAGATTAACACCCAACATTTAAGTGTGTTAGTATTTTTAGGTATTTTTTAGCGATTGAGTGTGAAATAAATTCTTAAATCCACCGCCATCAGGATTAAGTGTCACTTTTTTTGATCATTAACATGTTTGTTCGTTCGTCCGTCCGTCCGTCCACACATACATACATTTCTTCATTCACTCATCCATCATATGTGGGCGAAATCTGTCCTAAACATCTAAATATTGAGAACTTGCTAAATCAAGGAACACAAAACTTGACACCACCTTGACACAGACTGTATTTGATTTTGTCCTCCTTTAGCTGCTGGATCTACCAGGTATCATTGAAGGGGCGAAGGATGGCAAGGGCAGAGGCAGACAGGTCATCGCAGGTAATGATAATCACTGATTCTGTTGCTACAACCTGAATTAAGATAAGTCAAATTTTCAACATCATTTATATCAAACCACTGCCTTCCCGCATATCTAATGTTCATGTGCATGAGGAAGAATGAAACAGAATTCCTATTTCGATCGACCCACCCCACATTATCCCTGTTGCAATGAAGGTGTAAAAAAAATATAGATTTGCCAACAGGCAGGTTGCCGTTACTGCAGCATTGATCCTTTATGTTAGTAACTACTAGTAACTACTCTGATGAAAATACAATACGCTTTCATCTACACGGTAGAGCACATCAGTCAGTCTCTTGGCTGCAGCAAGGTGTTTGTGATCTTAGCTTGAAACACTTGTGAGCATCAGCACTCGTAGAAATCTCCCTGTATTTCTTGTGATATAGAAAAGGTTGCATTGCTTGGAAACTCAGGCGGCAGGCCTCCTACCTGTCCCCATTTAACCACCGTTTGCCTCTTCCCATCAGTTGCTCGCACCTGCAACTTAATCCTAATCGTGCTGGACGTGCTGAAGCCTCTCCTCCATAAGAGGCTAATAGAGCACGAGCTGGAGGGTTTTGGCATTCGGCTCAACAAGCAGCCGCCCAACATCGGCTTTAAGAAGAAGGACAAAGGAGGCATCAACTTCACGGCCACAGTAAGTCTAACGGCTGTCCTCCTCTTTCTCTTCAACCTTGAAATAGCAATCCAAAGAGGTTGAGCCAAAAGATGTCAACTGATGTCAAAATCAGCTGCCAAATACAAACTAGGGCTGAATAAGAATTGCAGCATCCTTTTTGAACTTTTGAAAAAAATAAGAATGATGGCTTGGAGAGGCTCCAGCGTATTTGTGCAGGGAGGACTCAGCAGGTCCCGGAAACAAACAGATAAATTGATTGATTAATTGTGTCATATTGCCATACATTATGGCCCTGTTTTGCATATCTGACAACATTTTTGCAACATTGGCACCTGCACAATATGTGGTTCAGTTTTAAAGCGTTTTAAACCTGATTAGGATGTCTGACCACTCTTTCTCCTTTTAGTACTTTAGTTGACTTTATGCACTGATTTTTCTATTACATTAAATTCAGTCTCTAAAAACAGAAAAGAAATCATCCCATCACTGCTCCTGTGGTCCCCTGTAGTCAACACTCTCATCCCAATGCTACCCCCTAATGGACATTTGTCTGATAGCACTTCTGAAGGAGACTTCCAAGCCCCTCCCTCTTTTCTTTTCCAAGTGTACACAGTCTGAGCTGGATGGTGACACAGTGAAGACCATTCTAGCTGAGTACAAGATCCACAATGCGGACATCACCCTTCGCAGCGACGTCACAGCTGATGACCTCATCGACGTTGTGGAGGGAAATCGGTGAGAACACTGCAGGGTTTCACAGACCTCATTAGCACTTAGCAGGAGGTGTGGCCATTTTCAATCCACTTGAAAACCTCCCCCTGCTGACTTAACCCTGTCAGACAAGTAAGATATACACATAGATATTTTGCGTGTAAAACGGTAAGATTCACACATCAATCCGCCTTGATTTTGTGCTAAAAAAATACAATACGGGTAGAGCAGATGCTGTTCCCAAAATATCTAATTATTTTTATTCAATGATCTTTGAGATTTGTCGTCAATGGACTTCATTTAGGGAGCAAGAAAAATTGCACCAGTCTGCCAATTGTCTAAATGCACTCTGCTGAGCAACAGTGCAGTAATTCTCTCTCCTCTCTCTTTCTTATTACTTACAGGGTTTACATCCCATGCATTTACGTGCTCAACAAAATTGATCAAATTTCAATTGAGGAGCTTGACGTCATCTACAAGGTGCCTCACTGCGTGCCCATCTCCGCCCACCACCGCTGGAACTTCGATGACTTGCTGGAGAAGATCTGGGACTACTTGAGGCTTGTGCGCATGTAAGAATTGTCTCTTTTGGTTTGAAGGATAGCTGGAAGCTTTCTCCATTCAGCACTGCGAATCTGATGTGTTGGTTTACCTGTGTCTGTGCATGTGCTGATGTCCATGCGCTTATTTACAGCTACACTAAACCCAAAGGCCAGCTTCCAGACTACACATCGCCTGTTGTGCTCCCTGATGGACGGACTGCGGTGGAGGACTTCTGCTTAAAGATTCACAAAAACCTTATCAAGGAGTTGAAATAGTGAGTACTCTGCACTTTTTTTGTGCTCAAATTTCAGTTATTTTTTTCTTCCACTGTATCTTCATAAAGCAGCAGTTTGCATTACTTATTCTTGAGGTGTTAGAAGAACAATTACAGCTGGTTGTCAGGATTTATGTGATTAAATGCTGATACACAAATAAATGTGTATCACTACAAATTAGTATACTATTTTCTTAATTTGTAAATTAACAAATTATTTTGTTAATTACAACAAATAACATTTTAAATTCTGTAGCTATATTTTGAATTATTTCAAGAACAAAAATTGGCAAAAATTGTTACAAATGTTTTCAACAATGTAGTAGTTATCACGTCATATGAAGTAATAGTTAACTGGAATTTCACACCATGACATATTCATGTTCAATTCAAACAAATGCAATATTGACATAATTTAGTTGATCACTTAGACCTCAAGGATTTCATTTTTCAACTATTTTGTTCATCTCCATGACTACTTGATATAAATTCGTGAAATATTTTTGTTGTGTTCGGTAACACAAAAAGTGCAAACGGTCACGATATAAATACAAGACTTCATAGTATTCTTTTAGTAATGATAGTATTTGCCTCTGTTGCCAATGAGTATCAGCAGAACCATCTGTATGAGGGCATCATCCAACATCTCCACCTTCAGATAGAAGAGGAGAGGTCATCAATCAGGCAATTTGTTAATGTCGTCCAATATTACGAGTCCTCTGGGAGAACAAATAAGTCAGCTCTGTGTCAGAAACCAGGCAGCCCTTGAGGTGAAGGATGGTACTCTTTTTCACATGTGTTTGGCTGCAGATTACACCTTAAAGAGCTGTCTTTTGTAGGAAAGAACAGAGTCTAAGCTGCTGAGCTCTTTATCTGTCAGTCTCTCATCCTCAGTCATTTCTCTTTTTCAGTGCGCTCGTGTGGGGCTCGTCTGTGAAACACAACCCTCAAAAAGTGGGCAAGGATCATGTGCTGGAGGACGAAGACGTTATTCAACTTGTCAAAAAGTAAATCTAGTGAAGAATGAACCCGCTGCATGACCCTCGCTTCAAACTGCATCCGTGAGAACATCTTTGTCATCTGGTCAGCAGACTTTAATTGTCATTAAACCAGCAACACAACATGAATGTGTTATGTCTCAAAGGTCCACTCAGTGCTTCACACCATGAACAGTTCATATTGAATATTGGTGCACCTTGTACTGAAACTGAATAACTCTGAAGAATAAAAAAACATCAGGAAAAAAACATTTTCAGGTTTTTCTCATTTTGTTGGCTAACCCTTGATGCTAAGATTTGTTCCCTGTTTTAAGGATAAATTGCTCAGTGGGATATTACCCGCTGAAAACAGTTGTAATGATGAATGTACTGTCCAACCTCTACGACGGCTGCAACACGAGTCTTTCCTCACAGACACACACCACTGCTCAGCAACAGGCAACATCGCCCCTGTTCGTTTGGAGAAAGTGAGGAGAAGAGAGAGAGAGAAAGCTCCCATTTGAGAGGCCTGTCTACTGTGCTGATTTACGTGACATTGATGATGAAGGCACTTACTCGGGCTTGTGGCCCATCCCATACTGCGACTCTCGCTCTGTCCCTCCCTCTTCTCCTCCCTCCCTTTCTCTCTGCCGGGGACGGCCACTCAGGTTAATCAGTTCATTCACTCAAGTCTCAGTCTGAGGACATCGAGTCACAGCTGTTCACAACTATGTAGACTCCACCAAGTAAAATGAAAACATTTCATCAGATCTCCAAGCATTTCTGGGACACACATAGAAAATCAGCATTCAGTAACATATATTGAGTGTGTGCGTGTGTGTCGGCCATTTTGTTTCTCCTTCCGTCTGACCTGTGATTTTAGTGGACGGCGCTAGCGAATACATGAGCACATATGAGTGCTGGCATTATAGACTGTAACAATAAGGACTCAATGCATAGGAAAGCTAGAAGTGCTTAATGGTGTCTGAGCAAATAATTTTTCTTCTGATAAACTGCAGTACACAGTGCATTGGTAAATTTTGCATCTGTTTTGGAGGATCCTGTACATTTCAACGATACAAAGCACACAAAACATATCCAATTGCATCCTATGGTAGTCCTGTGTATCCTACTGTCTCATTGATCAACTCAATAAAGTAAGAAACCATTCCTAAAATTGTCTGGGGGATTTTTGTTCATCTTTGTTGGTCTCATTTTGTAATTTTGAGAAAAAAAAAAACTTCAATGGCTTCCAGTATTTTCATCTCAGTAGGGGGAATAGAATGGCTCAACCTCCTTTTCTAGGGTCTGAAATCTCATTGACGATTTGGTATTGAGAATAAGTAAGCGATTCAAATGTAGGATTGGAGTGCCTTGAGAAGATGACATCGCTTGCTTCCTAGCCTCGATCACCTCACCACTACCAGCATGTCAATGAATTTAGAATGGGAAGGAGCGAAGAGGCTAGACGGAACTATTCAAGGAAGAGACACAAGGATTTTGATGTTTGAGGCAGAGAAAATCTGTTGCATTTCACAAGAAACACTGCAGTGGTACGGGAAATCGCTTCGCCAATCCTGCAACTGAAGGACCCGCTTGGCTGTGGCGCCGCCTTTCTCCCCCAGCCACCCACGCCCACCTCACCCCTCCCCCTGTAAATTATAGCAGCACTTTAGCTAATGAAAGAGTTGAAGACCAGGCACTAATAAAAGCCATTAAGTGAATAAAGCACTTCCCCCTCTAACAAAATTAAAGAATCTACCCATTTGGAGGGAGGACTCCGTATTAATATTTATGAAATGCGGAACCAGACCCCCTTCTGCCCCCCTCTTTCCAACCCAACTCCCCAACCCAACGTCCAATCCTAGCATGACCAAGTCTCTTTGGCCAGTGCACCTATCCCAAGAGAACATCACCAACCCCTCCTAGCTTGAAGGAGGGGCGGAGGATGGAGACTTGAAGGGTGCTGAGGACGCAGTCAGGACAGTCTGTCGCTAGTAGAGCAAGCTGCAACACCCCTAAAGATGCAGCTCGCCGAACCTCAGTTGCCTCAGTTGAAGAGTCGGTCAAAGATTTCTCGCAGTCGCCGGCCAGGAGGTTTGGATGGTAAGACACAGGGTGAGGTGTGATGTAGCTTAATGTTTGCTGGGTTGGTGGTTTTTTGGCTCTCGTTCTGAGTTATAATTTGGCTCCAACTACTTTGATGTACGTTGGCCTTTTTTCCAGAGAGGGTTAGACAAATAAAAGTTCCCACTCTCGACCTAACGTTCTGATATTTGTGTGAGGTTTTCAGCTTCATTTCAGAAACTGACTGTGATTCAGAAAGAAGAGACAAGAAGGTAAGCGCTTCATCGTCCATTTACGCAAACCATCAAACCCTTCCATGTGCTCCACCTCATCCTTGAGTGGTGTAAAATCCATCAAATTTCTTTCACCAACATTCAGAATTTCACCTGTTCTCCCATTTTGCCATCAAGTGGTCAAGACAAATGTTTGTGAACAGTGCATTAGTATGCAGTATGGCGTAATCTCATCACACAAAATGGCTCAGTTGCCATAGCACTAAGTCCATTACCTCATCACGCCTTCTCATTTTGGTAAAATGTCCCCAGGGATCTGAGGGAGCCACAGTGGGGACAGTAACGAGATTGTCATAGATTGAGGAGAAACTCCCCTTCTCGGCTCTCTTAGCCTGATGGTATCATGACTCTTGACATTGCCTCCCATGACCGCTAACATGGTTAGGGTTAAAACGGCAGAAGTGGCAGCGTCCTCACTCAAGGGGGCCGGTAAAAGTCCAAAGGCAGGACAGATGGCCATTGTTCTGCAGGGATTCTGGGGTCGGTGCCCATCGAGTCTGCTTGTGATTACTCAATCACGGCTAAAAACCTGGGAGACTGAATTCTACCAGATGCTGAGGTTCGTTTGAAGATCGCCCAACTCTGTTACCATTGATCGCTTCAGGGACATCCAATGAACTGATGGAGTTCCAACGACATTACTCTACTCCAGAGATCTGATCATGAAAATATCAAGTATTCAAATGTTTGCATTATGGCAGAGAGACTGAATTATTTTTTGGGGAGACAAACGATCTCGACAGTTGGGTTGCGGGACGACGGCAGGGTGGGGCTTGACGCAGTTCGTACGCAGGAAGGGTGTTACCCTTTTTTCCGCAGTGAGTGTGACCTATGACTAATCCTTTTTTTTTTACCCTGCAGATGTTTTCAAACAACACCTTAGATTTTCAGTGCAATCTAATTGTCGTGAAAACTGACATTGCTATTTTGTTATTTAACCTGCAAGTTGAAATTCCGGATCTCCGCCCTCACACCTTTGTATGTGTGACATAGATAGCAACATCGACCAAAATGCCAAGATTACTCAGTCAGCAATGGATCGGCATAGAAAAGTAGCTTAAAAAAGTTACTATGATGTTTGATTTTTTTGAGTTTGGATTTTCAATGTACTTTGGCCAATCTTTTGGCCAAAGATGATTCCCGTCAATTTTTACCAAAGTAATGCAAGGCGTTCTTTGTTCTATGCTCCATTTGACGTCCCTTCTGCCCAGGACCCCATTGTGCTTGATCTAACCATGCAGTGCTTCTTCTCTCCATGGTTGTGCCAAGCACCCTGGAGGCTTGTGAGCGCTCACTGCGTTCTTTTGCTCTCAGTCCGGGGTCTGTGCACTCGCCGGTCCTCAGAAAATTCTCCAACCGGCAGTCAATGAAAGACGGTCGGAGCCAGACGTTTTCCCTAAACCTTTACTTTAACCTGGTTGGATGAAATCAAGATTGGAAAGGTAACAATAAGATTGCAAATATCCAAAAATGTGTTGTGTTTTTTTTATGTTGTATAGTTTAAACATCTCATATTTTGTAACCCATCCACGGATTAAAAATGATAGAAACATCTCTGTGTCATCATGGTAACTTAGTGGAAGCATTCATTTATGTTGGACGGACGGCAACTTTAGACAGAATCATCACCTGTGGACTTAAGCTCCAGTTTCAGTGATTTGTACAAATTTGAGCATGAATCCATGGAGTAAATGGGGTCCATTGTAAAGAATCAAAGATATTTTTGTCTCATTTGATCCCCTTCAATATCTAACATTAAAATATGCATATTTGTGTGATTTTTAGTGTAGAAATCAGTGAATCGAGCACGGTTCAATAGTAAGATTTCCTGCAAATTTTTTTGAAACATTTGAAATTATGAAATTTTCAATATTCAAAATTTGGATAAGGATTTTCATCTTTGAAAATAAAGAATTATTTGTTTGTGTCTTCACGTTGCCTTGTTGGGACAAATCTGTTCGTGTTGAATGGATGAAAAATGTAAATGGAGTTGTCCTTTGTAAGCGATGGCTGCAGAGGTGTCAGTGATTCAAACGCATTTCCTCCTTTTTCTTCCTGCCTGATATTTGGCAATCTGGCAGATTTGTGGATATGATAAATTGCAGTGAGTGCTCAACGGCTTTAAACTATTGCCAATGATTTCAGACGGCAGAGGTCGTACATTAAAATGAAGTGCGCTCCATTAGGTCTGTGCACATCGCAGACAAGTAAATCAAAAACCAGACGTTGCACAATGACATAAGCCTATGTGTATATGTCTGAAATAAATGCGTAATAATACCTGTGTGTTTTTGTATCTGTGTGTGTGCAGTACCATAACTCATATTAAATGTACATTGAAAAATAAAATCAGAGCGTATAACCCAAGTTACTGCCATATTCATGGCTCTGGTTTTAATTTAAGAGTACTGAAAATGCCTCGGAGCTTCACTTACTACAGGTGTTGTCATATCTGAAAGGTTTGACTGCTACAATTCAGGTTTACATCTCTGCCTGCACCACATGACCCGAATTTTACTAGCCAGCCACCTGACACAATCAGTTCTGAGCCAACAACGCCCTTTCCTTGTCCCATGAATTTCACCTTGGCAGTCGCAATGTCATCAGAACGTTGGCTGAGATGAACAGCAGACGTAGCCAACACTTGACCACATACATAATCAATCTGTACTTGTGTTGAAGGATTTCCGAGGCATCAAGAAAAATTGTCGTTGTTTTCTGAGATTTCTTGCATCCTCGCATGTTGATGCCGTGAGAAGATGTATGATGTCGCGTTGTTTCTTAGGTTACTTTCAAAAATCAGGGAGTAGTACACAGCTAAAAGAGCCATGGTTCATTAACAATATGAGCTTTAATCGCAGAGTAAATAATGTTCAGGTGTAATTGTTTTTACTGGTGATCCATATTTCCTGATGTATTTACCTCGCCAGCTACAGCGTCCTAGAAAAGGTTCCAATCCAATGCCCTCTGGGCATGACCGAGAGATTCTTTTTTCCAAAAGGCAACCATTTCAGCCTGGTCAGTTAGCCCAGACGATAGATCCCAGAAACAGCGCTGTCTGTGACCTTTGGCCCAGACAGGGAAGAGGGATTGTAGATAATCTCTCAGAGGCTGGATGAAGCAGACAGCCCTCACCAACACACAAAGGTAATCGCTAGGTTCTCTGACTGTGGTTAAGTGAAATGTGTTCTTACGGACTAAATCATTATCATTTACAAATGAAAATATTATAATTGTTAAAAATCATTGTGACATCCTGACTGACTGAAACTGCTTCATATGAATACTTGAAATAGAAATAATACAGTGACACTTCAAATGGTTTTATCACTTTAATTCACTAGCACCTACATTTCAGTGTCAGTAAATCAAAATGTTACTGATGCACAAATCTTCCATGCTCTGACATTTGTTCTACACAACAAGCAAACGGTAAATGTTGGACAGTCAGCAGAAAGATAGAAATCATTCTGATGTTTCTGCAGGTGGCACACAAGTGATAGCACATCAACATGTTATACTGTCAAACAAACACACACAACTAATGGCTTAAATGATACACACGTACCCACGCAGGTTAAAAGGTCAAAAACAGGAATTTCATTTTCCCTCACAAGCAGGCGTGTGAGGACATCTTTCTTTACCTTTTCTGCAAAAAACTAACATGGTTCAATGTGGATACCAAGAATTTGACACAATGGGGAAGTATCATACCTGACACACTTACACATTCCTTCAGAGGTGGACCCTTCCTTAAATGTTTGAAGTTAACCTTTATTTGTAACAGATCTGACATCAACCAGTGAGATGTTTCTGCAGACAGGAGTGAAGGTATTTTTTCCAGACTGTCAGACCGTAAACAGTGCAAGTCGTCATCAGGCTGTCATTTAATACATACTGTACATTCACTACACCACCTGCCAACAATTCTCACAGAGAAAGCATGATGACGGAACGACTCAGTAGCACCTACACTTAGAGCGTGAAGTGTTCCGAAAGAAAACAAGACAGGTTTTTTGAAGTTGTAAAGGAGTTAAGAGTGACAGAAAAAGAGGACGTATGAGTCGATTTGGAAGGAAGAAATCTGGACTTTTGAAATGCCACATGCTCATGTGAAATGCCAAAAAACAGATGAGACAGACAGATGAGATTACCTCTTCTGGAAGCTCATTGTTTCACCACCTGCTACAAAATGAGGCACAGCGGCTTTGTTGTGCCCGAGGGTTAGGTGGTTCGCATTACACATTTTACCCAAAAAGGCGGTGTGGCTTCAGAAGACCATTTGGTTTAAGTAAGCAAGCAAGCAGGCAGACACACATACACACACCTTACGCTGAATTGCCAATTGACAGTTTGTTTGTGGTGTTTTCATATCATCTTGCTTGATAATAAAGAATGTGACTGCAACAAAATGAACTAAAAAGTTTCATGTTGCCCACTGACACCCTCGATTCACCCATTGGTAGCCACGCCTATCAGTCCTATCACTGGAGCTGCACGTCACATCAGTTCACCCCGAATTCATGACAACAATCTGGCTACAATCCATCCATGCCTGCAAGGACACCGATTTAACCATGACGTCTGAGCTCACAAGACCCCAACGCTCCAGCTACGGTGGCAAAGGTGGCAGCTGGAGGTGTACTTTGGCAATGGCATGATGGCAGATATTACACTGGCAGGCAAAGCAAAAATACGGACAAGGCAGCAGTCTATGCAGCCTCAAGCGTCCCCCTGTCAAGGGCAGAACTGCTGTCCAAACACAGTCAGCTAATTTCAGAATATCCCTCCATATACTTCACTGCTGTGTTGCCATGGATTCTGAGCTGGAGGGTTTGACTTGGACTCGAGTGCAACGGCAAGGTGTTGGCTCCTCTTCTCAAGCGTAGATCTGGCCAGGATTGCTTGCGTGTGCGTTTTCGCTGGCCATGTGCTCTGGGCTCGACTGGCGGTTGGTGTCGCTTGGCTTTCTCACTGACGTGTAGTCGTGGATGCCCACCTCCAAGTTCTTGGCCCTGACCGCAGCCGTGTGGAGTTTCTCAAGGAAATCAGGCATGCCTATAAAAAGTAAAAGCAAAAATTTGCAAATATTCAGCATATAATCGTCGAGAAAAAGAAATCGGTAGACCATCACAGAGAGAAAAGAACTTCCTTCAATGTGAAATGATCTCAGCAACACTTTTCAGTAACTTAATGTTAAAAAATGTGAGTGATCAGTTTGCTAATTGACACCAATTTTCTTCACTTGATGATTAAAACAATAATTTTCCAGATCATGTTTTCCTCAACTCTTGTACTGGCCTGAAGCTGGCTTGGACTTAAAGACGGGCAAAGTTGGACATGGACTGAAGACGGATAGACCAAGATGGCTACAAGCCCATGTGTGTGGGCAGAGATGTGCAATTTCTGTTTGTTCAGAAGATGCTGACTTTGCACTGTGCGTATTTATGGACCTGCAGTGCAAATGCATCCCGACTGGTCACACCATCGACGCACTTGCTACCCTGAGGGAGAGTTGCTCTCAGTTCACCAGCTTTGCTAATATCTCTAACATCCTACAAAAACAGCGATAATGCCTGATAGCTCCCTTAGCTGACTCTGTCCATCTTTAACGGCTACGATTATCTTTTTTCCACTGCGCGCACTCACATCCTCTTCTCTCCCTCGGCTGCAGTTTGGAGCCTCTCCTGATGATTGAGATGATATAACCGTGTCGACAAAGCAACTGGATGACTTCAAATGTTTGCGAGATAAACAACAAGTAGAGAGCTCACCGCTCGACACCATCCAGCTCACACAGTAGCGAGGGAAGACAGTTTGAGGGTTGTCACTGTACGTCAGCAGATAATCAAATCCATTCTGTGGGAAATAAAAGTAGGGTGTAAAAATTAAACAACTGGATACAAGTACACAATACTAGTTGGCATTGTCATTACAAACCTCGTCAAAGGATTTGTGAGGGCGAATCACCATCTTTGACTGGTATGTATGGACTCTGACAAAGTCTTGAGACTCCGGCACTCTAGGATGCTGCACAGCTCTTTGAAAAAAAAAGAAATACGGACAAAAGCATGTAGGTTACCAATTTACTTTGACACATAAGTCAAACATGGCATGCATGATTCCAAATGTCTCACCGAGAAATCAAGACCATGAGGTTGTTCTCCGGATCAACATCGTAGCGCCTCACATATACATAGTCCCGTGAGTACATGGGATACTGTGGGGGCATAGAATTTTATGAATTGAGCAAGGTGTTTCACTGTTAGGTCAAAATAGATAGCATTAAATGCACATTTAATTGCCTACTTCCGATATGTGTTTGTCGCTGTCACTTTTTTGAAAAAAGTTCTTCCCTCCACTCTGTTTTTGTGTTTCAACTGGTCTATATCTAGTTCTTTTTTCCTATTAACAAATGTTTTTTACGCAGGAATCATATGTTAAGCTGGTACTTTGGATGTTGACATTACCTGACATGCATAAATATGAGAAACATCAAATATAATCAGATGATGACTTGACAATTACGGAAATCTGATGCAAAATAAACATCTAACTGGTGGCAACATTTTTGGCGTCATCAGTGAATGGACATTCTTGACCTAAGAGAATGTCAAAGTCACACACAATTTGCTCAGTCAGCAGACTAAACTGGAGGTAACTCACAAACACACAGAGGACAGGACAGTGGTTGTGTGCTGCTAAAAGCCAGGGCAGATACTCACTGGGAAATGCGTGGCCCAGTGTACAACCTCAGAGCCCGTGTAGGGATCTCTGTCTACCACCTCCAGCTTGATCACCAGTGCGTCCCACTTCTTCCTATACTCCGTATCCAACTGGGTGAAAGGGAACAGTGTGAGGCAGGGATAACAACTTCCTTAATATAGCACGTGGGGACATGCACGTCCAGCTATGCCAGTCATGTTTACTTTAATGTTTGACACAAAGGAGCGTTGGTTGTGCAACATAGGTGTAGCTCTTGTGCACATGCAAAATGCAGTTATAAAAGCACCATATAACATTGTTGATTAACAAGTTACAACAGGTGACACTGAATTACTGCTCAGCCATTTTGGATGTACTCCAATATCTCTTCATTCTATCACTGGGAAACTTTGCATTTTTTCCTGCCTCATATTTCCACTTTCTTAACAATTGAAGGGTCAGTACCTGAACATTGAAAAACTGCCTTGGTGTAACATCGTCATAGGATCCCAATACTGCAAAATGGACATTAGGAGATGTTGAAAATAAGTGGATGCAAAGTTGAAATATACTCTTACAGCAGATTACTAACTGGCAATGTATTCAGTGTTGACACAATGAGTGTCAATCACAGAACTTGTTTGACGTGACAGACAGTGATTTGGCCGACCTCTGTATTCATACAGGTGACTGTCAGGAATAGGTCGTCTCCACACACAAAAATCCCTCTTCTCCATCACAACTTCCCATCCGTCAAGGCAACCATCCGAACAGCCTACAGATCTCCCCGGCTGTTTCACTGCATCCAGCGCCTGCAACTCAATGCCAGACCTTGACAAAGGGTGAAATTATTGTTAGATGTTGCCAAAACCAATAGTCATGACTTTCTTTGAAGGTCACTGAGGAAAGTTTTGTATCTTAAAAACGGCCCACAGAAAACAAGCTAAAGCAAAAACAAACCTGCTGATCTCCTCATCTCGGATCTTCTCGTTCTCCCACATGAAGACCCCAGCCAGAGCTGCCATAAGTTTTCCGTTTGGGGAGTGTTTGCTCTGAAATCTTCGCCATATACTGCCGACCAAGGTCCATCTTGTCCGCTCCGAGTAGAGATTCGAGTAGAGTTCTGCGATCTGACAGGCACGCCGCAGCCTCTGGCCGGTCACGAAGCCGCAGTGATCGGCGAATAAAGATAGTAAACCCTTCCTCTTCTGCCCTGGCGCAGCTGCCTCGATGGCCTCCACTCCCGCCCTCTGAAGCCAGGACAGAAAGAGGCCCACCCTCTTGCCCAGCCACGGTTCCGTGTCCAGTTTAACTCTACATGTCTCCGATCGAAACCTGCCGTGGAGCCTGACAGAACTGACGCCGAACTCACGGAAGGGTCGGCGGGGCATGGACTGGAACATGACGCCCGTGACAATGACACTTCAACGACACATCAAATATTTGCCACCGCCCGCCGATGACCGACGAAACAAATGCTTCGCCTAAATACACCGTAAACATAAAGATCTACCTCAAATGTGGCCTTCACCGCGAAGTCCCTGATTTAACGAGGTAAAAGTCTTAATTTGTCTCCTCTATGCTAGCTGGCCAGATGCACGCGTGGTGTAGCATGTTAGTCGGTGTCTCGCGTAAAAGCTTAATACCGATGCGTCAAAGACAGTAAAAAACACTCAGACCGCAACAGCGCCGCTCTTACTTCGGACTAAAATGACTGTAAGGATTACCATAAATATTGTCCAGACTCGTTAGCTCCTGACAAGTCGCGGTTCCACACATGCAGCAGAAGCACACTTCCCCACCAACTCTCCTCAGTGGGTTGTGACCTCAACTCCATCTTCCGCTGTCTCTCACACGCCCACGAACAAACCCCGCCTTCAAATTCACAACTAGTCTGCTTATTGGTTGTCAACAACTAAACGGATGTTTCCATTGGTGAGTTTCACAAACACGTCTTTCGCTAATCGCTCGTGAGTGGCAAGCATGTTTGGCAGCCCGTCATGACAACAGTTGCAGTGCGCGGTCGCTGAGCTGGAAACAGATTGCGCTGCTAAGCGCTCCAATCAACTCCCTCGGAAAGATAATCGTAAGACTGCTTCAGGATCTGTTCTTAGAGTAGCTGCACGACTGAACGACGGTGGTGTGGCCCTCCAGTGCTCTATATCGTGTCAAAGTCAAAGGGGTTTGTGAAAACGTGGTAGAGTGAGGCCTGTGGATAGGCATGTGGACTCAGGGCCCGAGATCAAGTGCGGACAGATCATAGGTTCATCGGAACGTAAATGAACATGAATACCCAGCGAGCATTTTGGATTACAATGCTTGCGCACTTGTCAGACCAGCTCTCATGGCATGGTTTAGCAAACAAATACTTTGTCGATTTTTTTTCTGGGGAGTCCCAGACACAGAATTTAATACATCAGGACAAATTTTGAGCAAAGTTTTCACGTAATGCTATCATCTGCCTTTAATTGAGCTCTCAATCAGAATCACCTTTCTTGTCCAAAGTTTATGCCTGCGAACACAGACCCTGACTGTAGCTCCACGAACAAAAACCTTCGGTTTATGAAAGTGAAGCTTAAACAATAAGATTGAAAAGGTTTGCAGGAACAATAGTGCAAGCCTTGGGAGGCCTTCTGTGTGAATGGCTTCCTTTACCCACAACAAATGGTTACCAAATGGTAAACAAATGTCTTAATGTAATGTGATATCGCATGTTTGATAAATCACGTGGAGGAAACAGGTCTGAGCACATATATTACCCACATATTTTACCATCTTGGTAAATATATTCTTGTTAAGTTGTGCCTTCAACCAGACAGAGAGCACAGAGGAGTAAAACAAAGGGGAAACTGAGTCATGACATGTGCATGATGCCTATCTAGGTTTGAGTTAACCATATCCACTCATAATAACGCATCTAGTGTCACGCTCCAAGAATGGTAAATGCACAAACACGGAGGGACTTAACTCTGTGCATGCGGGCAGGGAGGAGGACCCAAATGAGGGAAAGCAGTGTACAGAAAAACTGAATTTAATAACGTTTAATACAATTCTAGACACAAGACCCGAGGGGGAACATACATAGCAACAATCAGGAATCTGGAATCAGGAATCTCTTATTGTCATTGCAGCACAACACATTAGGATACATACAAGGGGCTTAAGCAAACACAGAGCCTGCAGCAAGAGCAGAGCATGAGGAAGAACCAGGACTGACAGGGACCACAGCACACACTTTATAAACTGACAAAAAGAATCAGGAAATGGAGGGTATATGCACATTGGTAAGCAAGACTCAAGTGAGGTGCATTGGAGTGGGCAATGTAATCCATCAAAAAGATATCAAGCAGGGTGGTGTTATAATTTTTGGAGTTTGCATTGTTAGAGTTTAACTTGATGGAATTCATCAGAAGATCTGATGTGATAAGTTCAACGCAGTGCAATTATTTAATGAAGTAACTTGGATCCCACTGAGGTAAGATGCATCAAAGATTCTGTGTGGTAGCACTGTTGTAGGGGGTCACCAACGCTGTGCCCGTGGGCACATGTGTGCCCTCAAGGACCACTTTTCTAAAACCTGAGACATGCTTTAAAGTGTGGGGAATAATTACCATTTATAAGTCTCTTCAAAGTCAAAGTCAGCTTTATTGTCAGTACCTGTATGTGTACAGACATATAGAGGGCTGAAATTGGGTTCCTCTCTCATCCACGGTGCAAACAGAATACACAAAGTAAATACACAAAGAATATGAAATGTAGAGAGCAGTGTGAGGGGGGATACAAAATATAAAAAGTGACAGTGCAAATCAAATGGAGGTGCTGAGGCACATACTATTACAACTATAACGACTTTTTAAAAATCATCATTATTGATATTGTTATTGTTGTTCTTGTAATTACCATGAGCATGTGTGTGTGTGTGTGTTTGTTTTTACATATACACATGTATGGATGGACATGGATGTGCACGTGTGGATGTATTTATGGGTGTGTGTGAGTGTGGATGGTTGCATGTGTATGTGTGTATTTTTAGGTGTGTGTAAATTGATTTTTTTTCTTAGATGGCACTTTAGCAAGCATAGAACAATACCAATTTGTTGCACTAGTTGTAATGACAATAAAGGACATTCAACTCAATCGTCATTATTTTTACCATTACCAAAAAGTTATCCATACAGTTTTGTTATTTAGGAAGTTTATATCAAACAAGTCCTGTTATCCCTCGCACTACTCCCATGAGGTAGCCCTTAATCTCAAAGAAACTGGAGACCCCTGCCTTGGAGAGACCATTGGACATAGGAGTTTTTATACTACAGAGGAATTGCGAAATTGCGATCCAGACATGCCATACAATAAATCTACACCAGGAGGCGCATTTGCCTGAATTTGTCATCTCAGACGTTGAAGCCGCGGGACAACACAAAACGACGCAATTGATGTTATTGCCATTAAAATTCTCACACGTCAATTGAAGGCAGTCGTCCTAAGAGAACACAAAACTACCTCCTGCTCCACGTATTATTTAACACTGACAGAACCTCGCGGATTTCTGTATCTGGCAACAATAAAGGCCTTATATTCATTATTCTTATCAAATGGATCAATTTCAAAATCACAATCCGAAACATCTTTATATTTGTTTGTGCTCATGTACAAAAAAATTGATGACAGTTCCCATCCACTCTTGATGTACAAGGTGAAAGAATCATTTTGAGTCTGCAAAATTGTGATGAGGATAAAAACATGAGGATTAGACACAGTAGTGGGAACACTAATCTCAGCAGCGCAAAGGCATTTTCAGATAAAGTCTAAATTTCTGAGGGGATGTTCCCTTTACTTTGTTCCCCCTATTGGGTACAATGTTGAACTATCAGTAACAAAGCAATCCAGCTGCTCCGGTAGGGTCTAGCCTCACTTGAACACAATGTCCTCTGCGAATTTGAACTTTGAGAACACTCTCGGTGGAGTCGGCTTTCATGTCAAGCCAAACCTGATTGCTGGCACTTTGATCGAAAAAAAGACATAGTGTCTTTATCATTGAATTCCTGTCACCTGCTTGTGTGAGTTTTTGCTGTACCTGAGGTGACAGCATTTACAGTGAAAGCCAACTAATGCCTATGAGTTCCCCCTGGAACTATGCTGAAGTGCTTACAGCACCAAACTGTCATTCTACACAGCTGAATGACATAATCCAACCATGAAGGTACAGTGCTGCTGAAAAAACAAATGGTAGTTAGACATGAATCCAGGGTCACTTACTGACATTGACTCTTCCTCCATGGTCTAATCTGCTCGATTGAGGTCACATTCCTTAAACTGCAGAGACAAAAGGAGCAAACAAGGAGGTTTTGTTGGAACAGTAATGACCTGTTATTGTTTGAGCTCAGCTATAAAGTCACACATGCTAATTATACAGTATACAGTATTTAGTAGTTACAGTTGGCCATGACAATCAAAACATACAATCAATTGTCAGGCTGATCCTTGGCACCGGGTGAAATGTTTGTTTCTGAGCACATTCGAAACACACAGTAATTCTCGTTCTTTATTGATTTCTGCTGTGATTGATTTTGCTGTCTGGATCAAAAGGAGGAGAGTAGCTATCAAGACATCTGAAAATTGCACTCTGCTATGAGTAAATAGGAATTATCCAGAATCATCAATAAGCCATGGCTGAGGAACAATGACTGCAGGGTTAAACAAATATGTTAAAGAAGATTCAGAATAAATGCTGTGTCTATCACCTTGCTAGGGGATAAGTCAAAAAAATTATCCACAATTAAGAAAAAAAAAAAAAGGTTGATCAACCCCTGAGGGAAACTACTAGATCTTGCACCATTGACAATCTCAGTGAAATGGCCGAAGAGTGAATAACTAAATGTGAATGTCCTTGCAATGCCTTACTAGCTGTATTATGATATGACATTGTTCCCATCCTCATAATAACTACTCAACAGTTTTGGCACAGACCAGCTTCAGCAGCCTCTGAAATACAGAAACAGAAATGTATCATGTTTATCATGTTTTTCGCATGTACAGATTTTGACATTCAAAATTGCAAAGGTTAGTCGGCATTGGTTTCGGAACAATGCGTCCGAATCCCTCTAAACAAACTAGGGCCATGAGCAGAACGTTGTGGCAGACGTCCTTCTGGTGGTTAGACAGGGTTTGTTATTTAAAGTCTACATTCCTTGGCATTCACATATCCATTGATATAATTCACTAGGAGGGGATGGCTGGGGTGGGACCAGTATTACAAAACGGGAGGCGGCGGCGGCTGGTTTCCGACGCGGAAAACGCGTGACGTTGTTGACAGCTGTGAATGGGCGGGGCTAAGAGCGGGGTGTAGCCAATAAAGAAGAACCTCCCCACACTGCTCGACGCCGGCACGACCTCCATTCAAACCAAGGCGTCGTTCACTTTTAATAACATATCAGCTTTTTGTGCTGAACAGCAGCTTCTTTACGGAATCGTCGGAGAGGCGAGTTTCATTTGAAGAGTAGAGGACGGATATTTTCCCCGTTCTTTTCAGTTCAACTTTTCGTGATCCCGCGCTTGCTATCCGGGTTGGGGTTGGTGCGCGCGTTAATTAGCTTACGCGCTAGGAATCGGACACCATTTTCACCAGACCAAGAAGTGCAGCGTGTGGTAAGTAAAACTAATCGCATATTCCGAATAATAATCGTAACGTAGCATGTACGCCAACCGCGTTTTCAAAAACCGGTGGTTGCGGACGGTGTCGACGCAAAGCGGTGGTTGCCAGGCTTCGGTAACATGAAACCATTGTCTGCTGCTATTAGCTGAAATATTCCAGTAGCTTCTAGAATGAAGTTGGGCAATTTGTGGGTACACGTGGAATTATTCTCCGGACCCAACCCGCCAGTGGTCAGTTGTTTTAATCTCAGTCACGCATATGTTTTCAGGTCAAGCAACGGGTTTGGGAAGTATCCCTTTTACGAAATAGCAAGCCCGACAGGCTACACAATCGACTTGACCGCGTGAATATGGAGTTTTGTCGAAAAAGCTAAAAACTAAACATCGATACAAGATCTGGTCCCTTTTGTGAAGACCGCATTGATACGGCGTGTCCTCTAAAACTGTGTCACATCCGGTTGCACTTCCCCATCTTATGCAGCCACGCACCAAACCTATTGATAGATGGGAAAACGACGGAGAGACGCTCATCAGCATGTTTACCAGCACAGTGTTCATGTGTGAAATGTTTAGATGTGTTGCTCGGCTCACGAAGCGAACATATATCCCGAACAACTGTGTCGGCTCTCAATGAATGAATGTAGTCGGTCACCAAACGGACGGCGTCAGGATGTCGCCCTCAAGATTTTTTTATACATGCTTTTTGAATTATCCTCATGTTTGGATATCGACTGTGCTGCCACAGCCTCAATTTAATAGAAAAACCTGCCGCGATTGCTAAAATAACCGCAGTTGGGCGGTTCATGCCATTTCCTCATGCGACATTTCCCAAAAATGGCTTCCCTCCAGGACTCCGGAAAGTCTCTAGCGGCGCGCTCGCTGGCGTCACACTAGTGAAAACTCGGGATTTTTTCCAATCAGAAGTTGGTGCGTCAGAGGAAAATTAAATGTTAGCGGTCTTAAAGCAGTCTGCAACCGATCCGTTACGTTTGTGAATGGTTTGTCCCGTAATCGTTAATTTAAAAAAAAAAAAAAAAAAAAGTTTTCCTCGTCCGGAAGATATATCGTATTTAGCCTTAAGACTACATTAATGTTTGTAAAAAGTATCCTCGCAGATGTCATTCTGACTCGAATGTTTATAAACTGATATGGGTTTTATCTGTCGGTAGATAAGATTTGCTCAGTTCCTCTCACCGACACTAATTTGCTCAGCCCTTATTGCCAACACTAAGTGTTTATATGCTCTGACTTCTCACAAAAATCATGTGCAAGATTGATTAGAAAGAAATCATAGTACTGTAATCATGCTTTTTTTTTTTTCCTTTCAGGATGTTCAACTGTACACCTGCAGTCCCTTTTGCACAATGGCTCTCTCGACTCTCCTCTTGGTAGCCCAGCTCCTAAGGATCAACAACGAATGTAGTATAATTACAGGATAGCAATAGGCCCCACATCATAATATAGCAATCTTAAATTATTTCTGGCTATCCCCAGACAAGTTATTAAATATTTGCACTGCACAGTATCCTGTCCTATTGGACAAAATTATTATAAAGGAATTATTTATTATTTTTGCACCTCCTTGTTTTAGCTGCTATTGTAGAGTCCCAAACAAACTTTGAGAGGCATTAATTCCCATTAAGATTGTGAAGTGAGTCAACTAAAATAAAATCATGGTTTCAACAACTGCAACGGCAATAATGTTGGTGAGCACCGTAGCTGTGGCGACCACGGGTCCTTTGACCGAGTACATGTGGCTGCTGATTTTGGGCTTTATCATTGCCTTTGTTCTGGCCTTTTCTGTTGGTGCCAATGATGTCGCCAACTCATTTGGCACAGCCGTGGGCTCTGGCGTTGTCACCTTGCGACAGGCCTGTATTCTTGCCACTGTGTTCGAGACAGTTGGCTCTGTTCTCCTGGGGGCAAAAGTCAGTGAAACCTTCCGTAACGGCATCATCGACGAAAGCACGTACAATGGCTCAGAACACATACTGATGGCTGGATCTGTCAGTGCTATGTTTGGTGAGTACCTGGTGGTGTTCTAATCGCTCATGCCTGAAGTCATTTAAACCTGCATTCTTAACTGCAACCACAATAACATTAAATTAGTTGTCACATATCAAAACTGTAAGACTAACAAATGTGTGCTGTAATCAAGATGGGATTTGTGAGTAGATAATCGGTTGGATCAGTTAGCTACAATGATTTCTTCGACAATGTTAAGTATTTTTACACATTCTGTTGACTCTCTACAGGCTCTGCTGTGTGGCAGCTGGCTGCCTCTTTCCTTAAGTTGCCTATATCAGGAACACACTGCATTGTTGGTGCTACTATTGGCTACTCTCTGGTTGCCACTGGCCAGCAGGGTGTCAGATGGTGGCAGCTCCTTCGTATTGGTGAGTCAGTTTTGTCAGCAGACACAGAATGCACATCATCTGTTACAATTGCATAATTCTAAAGCAATTTTCAGAGTGCATGACTTAAATGGTATGCTTTGAGTTGAAGCTAGCAATTTGCTTTCAGTTGAGCAGCCACAGTGAAAATAATGTGAAAACAAGATGAGGGTGATGGAATGTTGAGACAATGTAGTTTTGAGTCTGAGGGATGATTCACTCTTGTTGTAAACAAGAAGAATGTTGGACTGGGGGGATGAGAATGAGAGGACATGACTGCTAATGTAGCCTTAAGTTGTTGCCAACTCTTTCACACTGTTATGGTTGGTGATCTTGCAGAACTGGTAGTCATTAAGCTTCACTAAGATGAATTGTCTTGTTATTTCCTCTCCAGTTGTTTCTTGGTTCCTAAGTCCCCTTTTATCCGGTATAGCATCAGGAATCGTTTTCTACTTTGTACGCGTGTTCATCTTGCAAAAGGTAAGTGGATGTTTTACATCACTTGTGCTTTTTTATTTTGTTGTGTTGTTCTAGAGCAATATCTGCCTCAAAATTGTGATGAGATCGTCCTTGTACACACAGGGAAACCTAGTGTTATAAAACAAAAGTTCAGTCTTATCTTCTAGTACCTCTTAATATTGTATTTATTGGAAATCTTTTCATCAATGCAGAAAGACCCAGTGCCCAATGGACTGAAGGCTCTGCCTGTGTTCTATGGGATTACCATGGGAATCAACCTATTCTCAATCATGTACACTGGAGCTCCAAGTGAGTATCATTATTTTGACGTTTTTGCTCTGCATGGTTGCCCACAACCACTGCTTAAAATAAGCTTCTCCCTCAGACAGCCGGATATCCACACTTATTCCACACTGAACCAGACTGCTAACCATTTTGACACAAGGCATGTTTATTTTAACATGTTTTTCTGTGGCCTTCTTGCTTGCGGTTCTTTGTGGGTCATACTATATTTAGGATGATATTTTAGAATGGACAGCAGGGAGATGGAAATAAGATTTCACTTTAATTCTTGACATCATCATCTGTGCCCTTCAGACGTGGAGGACGAAAAGAGAAGTAGTGTTTTTTGTCAATGGCTTTAGTCTGAGCACCATGGTTTTGCCTTTGCTGTATTGATTTCTATCCCAAGTCCAAGGAAGCTTAATTAAATGAGCAACTTTTGCTCCTTTTGTTTTCTCCTCTCTACAGGGCCTAACAGTTCAAGATGTTAGCTGGCCTGGGCCATTAAATGGCGGCTACAGGCCAGAGTATGTCCAGATAACGTGCACTGACGTATGTGCATGTTTGATGCTTGCACTTCAGAACACTTGCAGAAGATCACTCGCAGTGCAAGGGTAGACCATAACCCTGCTTAGCTGTCCACATTCGATACATTGAAGTCCGTCATACCTGAACACACTGTATGGAGATGTGTGTGTACGTCTAAACCTCTTGGCCTCCCGCCATTTCACCACTTAACTGTCAATAGCATGTTCTTATAACATTCATGGCCTCTTGCCCAGGTGCAGATTTCATTTATAACATTTACAATGGTTTCAAATCTACTTGCAAAAAGACCACAGCTTTTGTTGAGTGTGTGACTAGCGTCGCTTCATCCAACTTGACAAAGCCCCTTTATCACTCATTGATATACAGTGTGACTGGAGATTTATTACCTGTCACACTTAATGGTCTCCTGTAAGAACTCCCCGTTCCCTTCCACTCATCGTGGTTGTGTGAACGGACACCAGGCTCGCACAGCACATTCCTATGCTCGATATACCCACAAATGGCTGAGACCTCAAGTTGAGTGCTGGCAAAAATTTTTATTTCAGGCCAAGGCATTTGCAGGTCAAAAGCAAATCCTTCAAGTGTGACCCAGATGCACTTCGGCTGTTCACACCCTGTAAATCCTTTGCCCACTATTGGTCAGTAGCTGTTGCATCACAGTCCTCCCTGATATCAAGAAACCAAGCACTTAAATCTTTGTATTCACATTTTGTGAATATCAATTTAATGTTTGAAAAATGGATACCAGCATCTGTTTCCCTCTGAGCTCTCAACGGCTCACATCGATCATCGTATTGGATGTAAAGTTACAGGGTTCAAATTTACCGATTATCCAATGGAACTACCTACCTTTTGGGTTGGGTACAAGTTGTGTTTTTCAAACTCGGTGCCTGTAGCAAATTTTAACCAGAAAGTGGGGATAAAAGTGACTGTTGTTGAAGGAAGACGTCAGTAAATGGTGAGTCATTAACCAACCCTTAGTCATACAGGCTTGGCGTCTATGGGATTAGTGGAAGGGCCTTAGGAAGTTGGTCAAAAATAACTAACCATATTGTGTAATGTCTGAGCATAGAGGAATATTGGGAGGAGTATGAAATGCAGCTGTGGTGTGATTCCACTTTCTTTAGTCCCTGTCAACTCATGTCATGGCCAATGGTGAAAACTAGAGTTCTGTGTTTATAGGATTTGTAGGCATTGAACTACTCGCATGGGTACCTTTTGCTCTCCTGTTTCTGAAACAGACTGATCATCTGATCACAGACTGACCCCCACCCCACCCCCCCATTCAAAGCTATTGTCCAAAAGGCACTTGTTTGTGTCTCAGTTCAACTCTTAATTACAGTTGAAAGTTGCTCAGCTGTTAAAGTGTGTGCATTTGTGTGGAAGAAGCAGCCTAATCTGCCTCTTTCCAGTTTTTCCTCTTTCGCAGCTCCTGTGCTAGAGGGCGCAAGCTTACATTGCGTAACTGAATAAATATTGGTTGGGGGTGCTCTGCGGGCAAATGCAGCAGCATGTTGAGAGCACAGCATGGACTCTGCTCCCATGAGAACACCATGAACGTCTGCCTTATCGCCAGGCCTCAGCCCTTGTTTCTCCTTTTTGTTCATCTTCATAACCTTGAGAGGGAGAAAGGCTAGAGATACTGTTTCCCAAACTTTCAGTATTATTCATAATGAGCCTATGGCCAAGGCCACATCATCAGTCACTGTATAGTTTAAAGCAAATTTTTTTTCCCCCCATATAGCCCTCATCCCAATGTTGCCAAGTTGTGTCCATATATGACAATGGCTCTTTTCCTTGGGGCTTTTGACTAGTTACACTCTGCGAGAGGTGCTTTACTCGTAGTGCACTAACTTTACCGCAGTCTTGGCAAAGAAACTCTCGCTGCTACTGCAAATCCCTGTGTCGTGAATCACCTTGTATCTCATTGCTGCCTGGGTAATGAACAGTTTCTATAAATGTTACGTCTCCTCTCACTTGGAGCTTTGATAGTTTGGTGGTTTAGAGGTAAAACATGTTAAAACACATCTATACTGTATATTTTTGATATGAAGCAGTGAAGCTTAGTGACCTCACAGCTAAAAAAGGTAGACTTGTTTGCAATTGCAAGGTTCCAAGTGGGCACTCTTTCTCTTTTTCAAATCTTTTGATGTGTAGATGGATTAAATTTTGTGTGTTTCTGTCTGTGGCACCTGCGTGTCCTTCAGCACTGGGATTTGACAAGATCCCCTGGTGGGGCAAGATACTCATCTCACTGGCCTGCTGTATCCTGACCGCCATTGTGGTTTGGTTCATTGTCTGTCCTTACCTGAAGAGAAAGATACAACGTAAGTTGACATTTATGTTTTGATGTCATCCTGTCATGAATAAAACTGTTCCTCCAATAAAATATAGAAATGCCCCTAGTTGATTTTTAAAATAAGTTTTTGATTACTCCATTGCTGTACTTCATTGACTGTACCGTTGGTTAATGATGAGAGACTTGGCTTACCCATTGGAGCACAACCTCTCTGGCTCAAGTTCTGATGTGTTGCATAATTGGGCGACAGTGATCCACTAATTGGTCTTGACTGTCCTGCCTAAAATAGGTTGTGGGGGAGTTAGTGATGATGTGGCATTTGTGGAATATGGTCAGGGGAAGTTTGTGCACACAGCCTTGACCAACTTCAGATGACTCGATTGTCAACTGGCCACAGCATGTCTAGAATTGTCAGATATTGTATAAATGGTGTGGTCTTACTGCAGTGACTCATTCCTTTACCCGACAGTGAATTTTAATCTGCCTTTATATTTACTTGCATTAGTTTTGCAATCCTACTTGGCTCCAGAACTGAAGGAAGAGGATGTGTTTGGCCATGACCCAGGCTTTCTCGCACTTTCTTCATCCACACCAGGCGATATCAAGTCTTCCAGCCCATCTGAGAGCCCCCTGATGGAGAAGAGGGAGTTGAGGGAGGTTCAGTCTCCAATATTGAAACAGACTGCAAAGGAGGCCCCAGAGACCACCCCCACCCCAGCTGATAATCAGAGCCCCAACACTGCTCTCCCACTTGCTACAGAGCAGCGCAGGGTTGCCTTTGATATTGGTGAATCTGACGACGTCGACAATAAAGAGCGCAAGGTGACTTTTGACATCGGCGATTCAGATGACACGGACAACAGTGAATCAAATAGTTGTAAGTACAACATGGACACATCTCAGTCTTTTGCCAGTTATTTTGTTGATACAAATTTGAATAACTACTAAAAACCAGATGGCATACTGGAGATGAAAACTAAACATCGAATTTTGTCCAGTCCCCAAACAGGTTCAACCAAACAATCAAGTCCAGGTCAGCAACCAGCCAATCCAGCAAAGCAACGGCTCTGCAAATGCCCCCAATCAAGTCCAGTTTAACAGTCATGCTCAGTTCAACAACCGAACACCGCAGGCACCGAGCAATGGCTACACCCAGTACCACACAGTCCACAAAGACTCTGGACTCTATAAGGACCTCCTGCACAAGCTCCACTTGGCCAAAGTGGGCGACTGCATGGGGGAGGCGGGTGACCGACCCATCCGGCGCAATAACAGTTACACCTCGTACACCATGGCTATCATCGGGCTGCACGGAGAATTCAAGCATAAAGATGGAGATTTGCGCGCAAATGACGATGCCGAAAAAGGTCTTGGGGCTGCCGGGCAGGAGAGGAAACGCGTGCGCATGGACAGTTACACCAGTTATTGCAACGCTGTAGCAGAGCACACTACACCTGAAGGCCTGGGAGAGTCTGACGCGTCGGTGGAGGTGGGGAAGGAGGACACAGGTAGCACGCAGAGTTCGCTGGAAGACGACGGACTTGAGGCAGACAAACCAGAAGTCAAAGTTCTCTTCCAGTTCCTTCAAATTCTAACCGCATGCTTTGGATCCTTTGCACATGGAGGAAATGATGTCAGGTATGTTTTGTCGGTGTTTCTTTATGTGACACAGGAGTTTCTCCGTCGGTCCTAATGTGTCTTCTTTTGTGTCTCTGGTAGCAATGCCATTGGACCCCTGGGAACTCTGTGGCTGGTGTACATGTACAATTCTGTGACGTCCACACAACCCACGCCCCTCTGGCTGCTGTTGTACGGTGGTGTGGGAATCTGCGCTGGGCTGTGGGTATGGGGTCGCCGCGTGATCCAGACTATGGGCAAGGACCTCACACCGATCACCCCCTCTAGGTACGGGTACTACTTTGACTTTGCTGCTGTTGAGCCAGGAAACGACTTCCTTTCCGGACATAAGTTGGCTGCCAGTGCTGCAGACATGCCCAAAGTGATGCATATGTTTGTGTCCTTGCAGTGGTTTCAGCATTGAATTGGCCTCAGCTCTAACGGTCCTGATTGCTTCGAATCTCAGTCTGCCCGTCTCCACCACCCATTGCAAGGTAAAGCAGTCAAACGCTGTGGTTTGGGTGCTGGACTTAGACTTTGGGGTGGTGGGAGGTGTGACATGTCAGGGGAGGCAGTAACAAAAGTCCCTAATTTTAACGTTGTACCACACTGAATTTGTAGGTTGACATGATGATGCCGTGTTACTCAAAGCTCACTTCTGTGTTTCTAGGTGGGCTCTGTGGTGGCAGTTGGATGGCTGCGGTCTAAGAAAGCTGTCGACTTGCGACTGTTCCGAAACATATTCATGGCGTGGTTTGTGACCGTCCCGATCTCGGGGCTCATCAGCGCCGCTATCATGGCAATCTTCATGTATGGGATCCTGTGAGAAAGAAGCCCAGAATGCCCATGCAAGGGCGATGAGATGGTGCTTGGTGGCGCAGGAGACGAGGAGGCAAGTTTGGGGGCCAAAAATATAATGATTTTACCTCAAGCCAGCTGGGGAAGAAAAATGTGTGGCAGTAAAATAGGTCTCAAGTTTTGCTTCCTCACATCTGACCGACACGTTTGGTGTTTCTTCCATGTGGACCACCATTGGGGAGAGATGTGTCCTATTCATTGTTTCTTTACAGTTCATCACTCTGTAAGGTTCATGTTAGAAAAAAAAAAAAAGAAAAAAAATCTTATTTCTTTCCATTTTATATTCCAAATTGTGTATATACATCCATGTTTTTTTTGTTTTGTTTTTTTAATTTTACACATTGTTGTTAGTAGAAAATGCACACATAAGATGCAGTATTAGACATCCAGTTGTGTCTCATAACATTTGCTGAGTAATGTACATGTAATGGCAGCGTTGAGGTGCACAATGAGGTTATAGGTCATCAATCTAATGTCAGTGGAGGTGGCCAGTGAATCCTTCTATGTTCCCTGAAGTGAACAACGTGCTTTTGAAATAGGCTTTTTGCGATGTTTGTTGAATAGCCTCTCAGTATTGTCAATTTTCTGAGCAGCTGGATTGGCGATTGTACATGCATAATAGTGGCCTGTGGCAACATAACTGCTGTTGTCCCTACCCTAAGCTGCAGATACCCGATCACTACGCTATGGCAGAAGCGCTAATCACGCACACATTGGATGAGACCTGCAAATGATGGCAGAGTATCACATTCTCCTTGCCACCTCTCTGATAAGTGACTCTCCGCTGAGTCGCAAATCAAAGTTTGAGTTTGCAGCTCATGTGTTTGGGATCGCCCACCTCACATCCTCAACGATTGCATATCTGTCTCAAGTCGCTAGCGCTACTTGAATTAGAAAAGTAAGAATGTCAATGCAAGAAAATCTCAAACCAGACCTTAAGTTTCCTGTTCAAACTTGATCGCATCAGACTTGGTGAAATGCTTTGGGCCTGCTTCAGCCATGAAAATCCTCATTCTGCAAGTTTAATGTGTGGTCTGCGTCCCTGGCACCTTGCGACCCCTCTTGTGGTCTGTTTGTTGGTAACTCGAGTTGTGGGCTACAGACTTGTTGTGTGACTGGATGAAGGGACAGGGAGCAGACATGCTTGTTGAAACGAGGAGAATCCCACTTTGCATGACACCTGTGTGGTCATCTGGCTGCAGTGCTGAATGCATTTATAGACCCATAGATGCTCTAGTTGCCTTAATTGTTTCATTTCCTTTAGGTACCAAAGAAAATTTCATTTTTTATGAACATCTGCATTCTGTGGACCACAATGGATTTAAAAATGAATAAATAAAAACTGGAAAAGTCTCCTGGGTTGTTTAGACTTTATTAAGATTCATTCGTTGTGCGCGTCTCATTAATTGACATAGGCTCAGTGCTGCTGCGGCACTGGTTGGTGAATGATGTTGTGTGAATCCTGCTGATTGGCCTCTTCACTCCAGCATCTCTGTAACATGGTCATAAAGAGGATGTCCTTATACTCTACTGTTTGCTAAATTTGCCCCTCAAACTAATATCTGCAGGATTTATGGAAATATGAAAAAATAAATCACAATCATGTCACAAGTGAACATCCTTGAGGCTAAATTAAGTTTGGGCAAATGATGTAGCACAAATTGAGCACCCAGGGATGGATGTCTCCCAGGGCCCTGGACATCTGTCCTAGATACCTGTATATTCAAACGCAAAGCTCAAATAAACAATCATTGCATCTTACATTTGGGTCAAAGACTAAATCTGGGGCTCACAGTCTCTGACGACAGCAAAATGCCTCTGAAGAAACACCATAAAAACAGGAATAAACTTGCAATACTGCCCTCCCACACCCAATCAGGATGTGTATTCTTGATCTTGAGCAGATTTCCTGTTTACTTCAGACTGACCAAAACTGTAAAAGTGCTATTTAAGTCGAGACTGTCTGACCCAAGCAATAGTTTTCACCGACTCGTGTGTTACATAACTGACATCTTTACATTCACATGGCAGCTCCAAGCGTCTGTTACGTAAGGCTCAGCAGAACATGTACAGTATATACTGTATGCTACCGTTTGGATCATTAATAATTCAAAAAGACGAGCATGTACGCTTATATTTGGAGGCTGAATTTCTTAATGTATCACCTTGCTCCTTGCTTTGGTCCTTGCTGGATTCATCTGTGGAGGGTGTGGGAAAAACACAGTGAGAACAGGTCAAAATAGCAGCCTGCCACCACACAAGCATTTTTACAGACTTACCTAGACTGCTGGCAGACTCTGTCACCACCTCATGGTGCTCTGGAATGACAGTAAAATGTGTCAAGAAACCTCAGGCGGAAAGTTTTTTCTCCTACCCTTAAGGCACACTCTATTTATGTTTGATCAACCTTTCATTTCACACAAAAAATCAAGACATAACATCATCAACACGAATGTGGGAGTGTCTGTGAATGAGACCTTTGTTTTGCAGAACACATGAGAACTTGTTTGTTTGTCCATTTACACTCACCCCGTCTCTGCCTGTCTCCTAGAAGGAGGAAAAAAGGGAGAGACAGATGAGACATGAGACTTTATTGGAGGCTGTTGAGGTTGGAAACATGTTTGCAGACCTCCTCAGACAGAGACACAAACAGACTCACCGTCTGCTTCCTCAGAGGACGCAGACTCTGATTCTGTGAGAGGAGAGGAGACCAGAAGTCAGACCCAGGAGAGTTCTAATACCGGTACTTGGACACGGTGTACTTTTGGATTTTACCTACTTTTCACTCGGACTCGTGAGAATCTCATGAGCGACTCACTGCCATCTGTAGGTTTAAGTGTAAACTACAAACTATTTGCCTTACCCTCAGTTGCAGCTGTATCGGAGATGGCAGCGTCCTCTGCTGGAACAAAGTATAATTAAAAGTTATCTATGACCAAACTGCATATGACCAAACTTCTTCATATCTCGTCTGACGTCTGAAGATCAAACTGTAAAAAAATCACTTGCATCTGTAATTCAAACTGTGAGATTCTTGAAACAGAAATCATAACTGCTAAGTCTTGAAATATGGAAATAAAACTGGGAAATTCCATCTCATAATGTTACTCATCCCACCATCCATCCATTCATTTTACATAAATCAGTCAATCAGTTATCCAGATGTTAAATTAGAACCAATTATGTTTTTAAAATTTTACATTTTTATTCATCATACATCTGCGGTGAGATTAAAGTTAAGGAAATCTTGTGACATGAGGTTAATTACCTGTGTTGGCCTCTGCGGCTTCAGTATGCACCTTCACTGTAAAAACATTCCCATGTCAGCCACAAAAGCCACTTCAAACCAGAAAATGGATTGAACTCCATCATGTTTTGAATAATTTACCAGTTTCATCTTGAGCAGCCTCTGTGTAAAAGATTACCATTGTAAATGACAAGCCTAATTGTTATCACATGAGTCACATATCTTAAGAAAAGGTGTACATTTTTGTCTCACCCAGGTAGCGCACATCCTCAGTCTGCGCCCCCGTAACTTTGTTAAGAAGAAATTGAGTGTTAGCAGTCGTTACCTAGCTCATTTTTAATTTACTTTTATGGTCAGCATGCCACGGTCATGGCCTTCACCTCGGGTCCCCTTGTCTCAGAAACTCACCATTCATCTGAGCTGCTTCATTCACCTGAGCCGCCTCAAATTCCAGCTGATCTGCAGGGGAAACATGAGCGAACACAGAAAATGTTGGCAGGAAAGCATGCATCTGACCGCAGGGCAAATAGAGGCACTATTATGTTGATGCTTTACCTGTTTTTTGAAGTTCTGTGAGTCCATCTGTGTGGAGAAAATCAAAACAAACCAAATTGTCTCAGAAGGCACAGCCATCAGTTATCATAATTGCATCAATAAATTGACTTTCTTGCCTTGTGTGATGGTTATTTCCACTTTCTCTGCAGACTCCAGGGATGCAGAGAGAGCTAGAAGACATCACAAATACAGAATAAGGCAGTGTATATACAGTATATACTGCTAATTCCAATGCAAATATGTTCCCACAACGCTAACAAAATTTTGGCATGCTGAACATACGCGCAACAAAGTCAAAACCACCATCAAAGCCATCTTACCGAGGTAACATACATACAGTATGTGCTATTTTCGTGCACTGGACATCACAACACGTCCTAGTCGTACCTGAGTGGAATGCAGCCAGCGCAAGAGAAACAAACAGTGGAACGAGGAACCTCATCCTGGCCATCTGTCAGCAGCGTCCCTCCACTGTTTGGGATGCTGCCCGTCAGATTGGCGCCTCTTATATCTTCAGCGTGCATCACATGCCTGGCATAGACAGGCCGCTCTGGCACCATTGTTCCTCCCTACCTGCGCCAGCAGCCGCCTCTCACAGTTCTGTCCTTATTCACCCCATCAATGTCCACCATTGTTGGCTTCTTGGTCACACGGCGCTGTTTTGGGGAGGAAGGGTGAGGGGGCCGGGAAAGAATAAATGGGAGCCCACGTGGCCAAGATGAAAAACAATGTTGGTTTGCTTTCAGTGATGAAAACAAATTGGGACCATACTGATGTCACTTCTGGAAGAACAACAGCCACCGCTTTGTGAGCCTTTGTTGTCAGATGTGTGGCACTGAGTCACGCATTTGGAACTCTATGATAACTGATCAGAATTATGACAATATGACAAAATCTTCTCATCTACTGATGTCTGATGACTTGAGTGGGGGGCAGACTACAGATCATCACTTCATTGTGACAGTAAATACTTAAAAAATACAGTCTGATTAGACAGGAGGGATCAATTGACACAGAAAATCTAGTAAAATAATGACAAAACAGTAGATTTTTAATACATTTTTAGCAGAATTTGTTCAGCATCTGAAGGAATAATCACTTAATCACCTCAATTAAAGTGCACAATTGATTTGATTTTGGACTTAGTTGCTGGCATACAGATCCACCGTACAACAGGACAATATAATTTTCAATAATGCAGACAAATCCCATGACTTAAGGCCTTATTGTTGTTACCATTATCATTACTGTTATCTTCACTTCCCAATACCCAATATCCGGCTGGTTTAACCTTGTCACCTAATATGGCCGCTCTGACCTTCTTTCCTCTGGTTAAAAAAAAAAATCTGTTTTTAAAAACTGACAGATTAGCTGCTTATTCAGTTAAGGCGCGTTATCTTTTTAAGGCACAGCAGCAGTTCTGAGGAACGCAAACACGGCGTAAGTGCTCCAGCCACTCCCTGCTGTCAGCGTTGTTTATCATTTCTTTTTTTTTTAATTCAGCAGCCTTGTGTGACGACGAAGGCTAAACAGTCTGCTGAGGAGGTAGAGAGACTTAAATTCAGCAGTTGAGACGAGAAACGTGCACGCTGGGCAACCACTGTCGGCGTGGTGGCAGAGGATCTGCGGTTTACCCTGTGTACCTGATGTGCAGTGTGTTTACGGCAGTGTAAGCTGGTGAAGGCCGAGTGTGCCTCCTCACTCCCACCACGGTTTGTACCGTTTCTCTCTTGCATGACGATCTGCATGTAGCCTGAGGGGGGCGCTGTGCTGGTTACTGCCATCCTGCAAGTTACTCAAAAAACAAATCGACTCTCCTCTGCTGCTACCAGTCTGACTCTGTCCTCTCCTCAGCTCGGCAATGATGGAGGTATGCCATCAGAGTTCCCCCCTGAGGCGAGTGTGCAGGTCCTCCTGGTCGATCTTGTCCCCCTGCCCGTGCCAGCGGTGGTGGGCCAGCAGGGCCACGTTGCGGGCAGAGATGGCGCTCATCTCCATGGCGCTGGCCGCCCACTCCACAGCGCTGAGGTAGTAGAGCCGATCGTGCAGGATGAAGGGCGGACTCTTCCTCTGTGGCGTGCGGTACTCGGGGTATGCCAGCCAACGCGCCTCTGACACCAAATCCCAGGAGAGGAAAATGCGCCCCAGCTGCTCCTCGGTGAGCTGCGTCTGGGAAAAGACCTTCCAGACTTTGGGCTGGCTGGCTGGGGGCCGTGCGTACCCGGGGGGGATGTGGACGGGGTCGATAGAGCTCAGGCTGTTAATGTCGGACCAGCGGGAGTCTGTGGTCAGCACGTCTGACACCGTGAACGCCGACGCTGCTTCTGTGGTGCCCAGGTAAGAGACGTTGAGTGTGCCGTGCACCAGTGTGGAGACGGTGCGGTGGTACACGCCGGGGTAATGGGACGGGATGGGTGGGGAGAAACCCGAGAAGCTGATGTCCGACATGCCCAAGTGGAGCGGCGTCGCTATGACTACCACGTCATACAGCGAGTGAGCCGAGCCGGACTCGCCCACGTAGTTCAACTCGTAGTAGCTGGTGGCAGTGCCTGAGGAGAGCAGGAGAGCGGAGAAGGACCAGTCAGAAGTGAAGGTACACGCAAACACAAACGTTGAGAGGGAGGACTCAGTCTGGACGGCTAACCTGTCTTTGAGGGCCGAAGCTTGATGGCGATGGACGTCACCTTGGCCGGTATCAGTTCGCCTTTGCTGTGGTACAGCAGACCCGCACATACTCGTTTGTTGCCCTCGTCCACGGCCCACAAACCCGAATCAGCTCCCGCCAGGGACACCGCCCCTATCATCCAGACCATCACATGAATCTTTCCCACCGACACACGAAAAGAGAGAGAGAAGGAGGAAGAGAGAACAGAAAAAACATACCCACAAAGGAGTGGATGCGCACACTCTGGCCATAGTTGACGCGAGTGATCGGCGCCACAATTTCATTGAGGAAACTCTGGGAGAAACCCTCTGCCATCATGGTCTCCTCCAGGGTCTTGTTCATCAGAGCGAGGAAACTGTCGCCTCCCATGGCGTGCACCAGGTGGTCCACAGTGGAGAAGGAGTAGCCAAACTGCTGGTACTGGTAGATCCTGTCCAGAATGGGATAACATTCTCATGAAGTGCATGATTGTCACAGGGTTTTTCCCTCATTCTTACATTTTCGTTGTCATTGTTATTGCCTAGACAGGGGGAATTTCCTTTAGCATTTTCTAGATTGGTCTACAACAGGACATCAATGGTAAGAATTTGGGCTGAGAAGTGAATCTATTCCCACGATGGGCAGAAATTATTACATTTTTCACACCCCTAGTAGAATTTGTGCTGGCACGCACACTGGACTGACACTCTCACCTCATAAATTTGTCGAGAATGCTCTCCACCCACATCTGCATCCGAATCATGTTGAACCCGTATCGCCACAGCATGCGGATGATATTTATGATGAACCAGTCGCTCTCTTCAAACACAAGCTCCTTCCCGTCGAAGATGGCCATCTTCGAGGGGACGTCCTTCCTGTAGGAGAGGCCTGACAAACACACACACAGGTCTGAGCTGGACTCAGATACCCATACGTCCGACTTGGTTTCCCAATCCAACGAGTACCTAATTTGTCGACAAAGTGCTTCATGTGGAGGTTGAGAGGATGGATGACCGCGCCTCCAGTCTCGTACTCATGATCTCCAATCTTCGCCGTCGCCAGCCGCCCACCGACGGTACCGGCCTCAAACACGTCGATCTTCACCTCGGCTCCGAATTCTTGCCTCAGAAAATAGGCGGCTGCCGTCCCACCCACGCCTGCCCCCACCACAGCTAACAAAGACACATGGAAACACATCTTGAATTGTACTGGCAGAAGAGCTGTGGCAAGGTTGCTGGTGCGATTCCATGTCTCTGTTGCGCATCATTAGACAATATTGGACATATGAATGAATACATTATAGATGCTGCTAAAGCATTATTCACACAATTTAGTCCGTTTGAAAATACTGATTGTGGGCCAGGATTCCTCAGTTGCACCTGTGTGGTTAAGAATATCAATGTATTTTGATGCTGTAATATATTGACAGTATACCGAAAACCTGTTGTAAAAAGCAGCCTTGTGTGGCCTGTTCATTAGAACTGGCAGGAACACCCGAAGGATTCTGAGGGATCTCACCTATCTTCCTAGGCTGCTGCCGAGGGTCAACAGCCGAGGCCAGAGTCCTCCTCCCCGAGTGGCACAGGCCCAGGAGGAGCAGCGTTCTAAGCGACAGAACCTTCAAATTCGTCATGGTTCCTCTGATGGATCAGCTCACAGCATCTGGGCAGGAAAATAACACGACAACGCAATGAGTCCTAATCAGGGTCAAGGGTCAGACGATTACTACTTGACGGTTACTTCAGAAAACAAACACATGTAACTAACATATTTCATACGCAGTATTAAATGTTAATAGATGCTTGTCCGTGGTTGTTATTTGTAAGACGAAAGGATATTACAAGCGGCCAAGTTGACTGGTGATAAAAGCAGCGAACTCACTCTGTCCAAGTGACAGGAAGAAGCGCTCCAGTTCCGCAAGTCGCTCCAAACTGGGGCACTGAGCGTCAAACTCTCAAACAAATATATTGATGCACAAACAAACACGTTTCTGTTGAATAATTATGCGGATCAGTGTTGGTCAAACTTGGACTGGTGGAGAAAGTTAAGTTATTTACGGTGGATACAGATCGTCGCTCCCTATACGCCGCCTAAACCACAGCTGAACATCCGGCAACGCTCGAAGTGGATTTTCAAAATAAGAGATCAGGTTGGCTATAAGGTCAAATGAATTGACGGATGGGTGGGTGATTGGATGCATGGATATGAATGTAGATACCCGTAGATGGTTTTGGGATACTTGATCAATCCAAGAGGAAAATTTCTTCCATTGATTTTACCCACCCACACTCTGCACAGGATAGTGGGCTGCTAAAAATAGATAGATAGATAGATAGATAGATAGATAGATAGATAGATAGATAGATAGATAGATAGATAGATAGATAGATAGATAGATAGATAGATAGATAGACTATGTGAGTTAAAACATCAAACGCACCGTGTGATGGGTGCTCGTTTCGCTAACTTGTTTATTACTTTGAAGAGGTCGAAAACAACGGAAGTTGATTAAATCTCCATAATCGGTTGCGGAAAATAACCGGAAGTGTCGTAGTGGTCTGTAGCCGAGCCATGCTTGTACGGGGGTGACCTTAGTTTCATTCAACTATCGTAGAAAGTAAACTCGGCTACAGCCCCACTCCATACCCGTTGGACTCGAGCTAGCGTGCCCGCTTCTTACGCCATCTACGCGCGGAGCGAACAGGAGGAGGCACCATGGCGGAGGCGCACCAGACACGCGTGCAGGTGGCCGTGGAGGAGATGGTCCAGAATCTAGAGAGGGAGCACATCCGGAAGATGCAGGCAGGCTCACATCGCATCCCTCACACAGCCAGACACAAATGGACACTGGCGCCTTGTGAATGTTGTATATCTCCGCCATAGGGTCGCATGTTCAGCTGCAGTGCCGACTGCTGTGACCACTCCACGGACTCCATGACCCAGGTGCATCAGTGCATCGAACGCTGCCAGACCCCGCTGGCCAGAGCCCAGTCCGTGGTCACCTCTGAGCTGGAGAAGTTCCAGGTGTGTACACTACCTTAACGGCTACATCTCGTAAGATACTTGCTGTGCGATTTGATGTAAGAGAGAGAGAGAGAGAGACAGAGAGTGTGTGAGTGAGAGACGATATCACTCTGTGTATTACTGATGAATTTACACATACTTGTTTTAATCAACAGACTTACTGTCTGTTTTCCTCTTCTGTTGTTGATTGATACAAAGATAAGAGGAGATAAGAACCTGCATGAGAGATGAGAGGTCTATTCACCAGGATGGAGCAAAGTGTTGTAACAGTGTGAAATGAAAGTGCAAATGTGTGACCTGAATGCCGGTTAAGAAGACCATACACAAACACAAAACACCTCATCTCGGAATGGAGAAACCAGGATCGATGTCATGCTTATAAAGTTTAGCAAAGTGTTCACACTGCCTTGGTCATTCTCCTGTAAAGCCTCAAGAGAGGGTTCAATACATCTTGATGGCGTCAGGAATGAAATTGTTCATGTTTCAAAAGGAAACAAAATGATTCATACTTTAATTTTCTAATGAAATTTATTGTGTTGTTTATGTCTTTCCCTCTATGAATGGATTTATGATGGATTGATCCATCTGTGTATCCATCCAATTCCTGACCCTGATCAGGACCGCCTAGCGAGATGCACGATGCATTGCAACGACAAGGCCAAGGACCTCTTTGACTCAGGGGCTAAAGAGGAGGCGCTGCGGTCGCTGATGACACGTTGTGTGGGCAGCTGCGTAGATGACCACATCAACCTGATCCCAAGCATGACCCGCAGACTCAAAGATAACCTGGATTCTATAGCACAGTGAGGGGGGGAGGCGTGGGAGTGATGGGGGGCTGTCCGGGGTGGCAATGGTCCGTCCAGTAAGGGGCTCAGAGAGAAGATACACACCCACAAAACACACACACATACACACACTAAACACAGTGACCTCATCCTGCTGCCAGGAGTGCCAGATTCAAAGGAAGGTGATGTAATATGCAGTCTGGCCGTTACTTTATTTTAACTCAGATTAAAGCCATTCTGAGTACTGCTGAGATGAAGACTTTAGCCTCAACTAATGTGACTGCTGATTTTGAGACTTGTGATTAATGTGCTTTGTGTGATCTACACAAAGTCTCCAGGAATGCAGATGAAATTCCCCAGCTGTTTCAGCGGATTTATAGCCATTCAGGTGTATTTTGGCAGAATATTTTTAAGTCTAAATCCTCTCAAATGTATCCCTCACACACGTGTTAGAAACTCATGTGAGAGTTACAGTCCCTGTTGATGATCATACATATGACCGAAGAAAAACAAGAGCTCAACACGATTCAGATCACTTGTGAACCATGTGTGACTTGTATGCAAGGGTCTTTTTCAGACCAGACTCTCAATAAATGTTAGTCTTTTCTGCATGATGGCTATGACAAGTCTTTACATTGCCCTTTGCCCTCTGTTAGTCCTCACAAGCCTTGGGTCTTTCCTGGTTACTTTGTTTTACATTTTTCAGTCAGTGTCCTTTGAAAATCGCTGCATTAAATGTCTGAAGTAACACACGTGTTCCAATGATTCTTTCTCCCACTTAAAAGGTCCGGTGTAATAATAGGCAGTAAAGTATTGCAGCGAGACTCATGTTGGATATATTTTAATGATACAATATGTTGGATTATATACAGTGGAAAGTCTGTAATACTGAAAGGTGAAGTGTTGAACAACTGCTGAGGTGCAATTACAAATCATTAGTTTCACTGGTCCAAAATGTTTCTCCAGATATTACCTGTGCTGCACACAAAGCTTTTGTCTTAAAGCTTGCACTTTGGTAAACAGACCAATGTCAGAACAGATATTTAAGCTGTGACGTGGGCTTTGGCAATTGGTCATAAGGGAATCAGAAGACATCATATTGCTGACAAGTAGGAACTCAGGCTTTGAGCTTGTGCAGGGGACATCTCCAAATTGTGAAGAGAGATCTTAATTGACCTTGTTGGGAAATTACTGTCGATCTTTTCGGACTACACCATCATCAGTGAGGTAATATCACACCATACCTACCTGGGTAAACATGTTAAAGAAGAAATGACACTTTGTTTTCTCAACACAAATGTAGTGTAGGGCAGCATGAATGACCTCAGCTGCACTAAACCCGGGAATCGTGTGAGAGCAACACAGCCCAACAAAATGGACACTAACTTGTGCTCAATGGCTGTTTTCTTTTCCAAAAATATGTACATGTACTGAAAGTAAAAAAAAAAGTTACACTAATCAAATTAAAGCACCATTGACATTTGTTGTTTATGTTGATGTAAGACGGCACTGGCCGTATGGTCGACTGAGCCACGAAAACTATCGTTTCAAGATAAGGATGAGGTAATTGTGATCCCATGAACGCCTGGCGACCCGTGATGGTGATTGGAACTGCCAGTCAGAGGGAGTTCTGTCCATGTCGCGAGGTGAAAGCTACAAATGACTTCCTCAGTGTGCAGCTGTCCATCCTTCAAGGTTTTTTAGGTTTGCTGCCACCTGCTGAATGTGGTAGATCTGTACTCGCAGTCTCAGGTTGTCTCGGTTGATGATGGACCCTTGGATCACCTTTCAGTAATGGTCCATGGTTTCCTTTATGGTCTTTACAGCCCAGGTCAGTGGAGAGTGGCCATCATAGAACACCTTATACATTCAACACTTTCAGTTATGGGATACGCTCACTGTGAGAATGGTGTGTTATTGACTGGATGGGCAGGGAGTGAATATTTGGCGAGATGACTGTTGCTGGGTGGGGGGAATGACTGCAATTACAGGCTGTGACCCTAGCATCAAGATGCACCTCGGGTGGTGAGGTCTTGCTCCAAGTGGTCCAAACGGTGATCAGAGTGGGTTGAGGTATACAGGAAGTTGCAGCAGACGTAGAGGGGGAACGACAACAAGCGGCTGTCCATGTTCATCACCACGTACTCCTGAGGGATTCAAATGGAATGTATGAGCTTTAATGGCTTTGGGACAGTAGAGGTACTGTGGCCGTGGACGGCGATACCTACCTGGTCTTTCTCCAGCGTGAGGAGCTGGTAGCCAGTGGAGCGACTGCATACCAGCTTCCCACGGTTGTCAAATGAGGAAAGGCGCAACCTTAACCATAGTAGAGGCAGCAAAGGCGTTATATGTAGAGTAAAAACCCATTTGTGTTAATTCCTAAATGATGTAAATAATTAAAATTGTTCCCTCTCCCTATATGACATAATATCTAACTCTTTAGACAAGTGCTTATCCCAATTTATCTATATATACACATATCCTGAAAAAATCTGGAGACAATAATATACTGAATTATCAAATAGAAATGAATCAAATGAATGGTGGCTGACCCACACTGACCTGTAGGCCAGGTGCCTGCGAGGTTGGAGGCTCACAGCGCCCCCACATGGCTGACTCAGCGTATTCCTTTTGAAGACGATGAAGCGGTTTGTGTAAGTCACCAGCAGGTCGAATCCAAAGTTAAAACCTGTCCACCGCCAGCAATACTGAGAGGGAGAAAAGCATTTCATCATTGCTGCCTGAAAGCAACACCAAAAATGGCCAGAAATCTGGACACGTGAAAGGGAAACTCAGACTCACATCTCCATCTTTAGTCAGTTTCCGACCGCAACGCATGCTGCCCAGCTCAAACTCCTCCTTGTTCGCCTCCTGTGGCCTATGAGTAGGACACACAAGCTTTGCTCACAATGACAGTGTGGAGATGATAACCATGTTTTGTACTGAGGAGTTCTTCTCACCCGTGATCATTGTCAAACTCAGTCCGCAGCATTGCAAACCATTGGTTCTTGTACACTGATGTTAGCCAGTCTGAAAAGAGCAACAACAGTCCAATGTGTGCAAACTTAATTTATCAATACTTCTTCTCATTCCATATTAAAATTGTTTCAAGACTTCTATGGCACAACCACAGTGAAAAAAAAACAAACTACGTCAGAAAAATGCCCAGTTGGATGCAAACCTCTAAAAACGGATGGACCTGACCCTTGTCTCACCTGGAGGGAGAATGTTGTCTCTCTCTAGGATGCGTGCGGACGCCAGGTCATTGATGATGTACTGCAGACGAACGTGCTTGAACACCGAACAAAACGCCGATCCTTCTTCTGTGGTCAAGAAGGGTTCCGTCTCGCACAGGTCTGCAGGAGAGATTTGGGGTGGGTGGACAGGACAGGAGAATCTCAGTCTGAGCTGGGAGGAGTCTGTCATCCTACAACTTCTTAATATAAGTAGGGGGGTCAGAGGGTGCACCTGTCCTGCGCTTGCACAGCCAAGACTCTGCGTCAGCTAGTAGCTGCTTGATGGGGCCGTCCCAGGAGGGGTTGAGCTGCAGGAACATCCACTGCACAGAGGAACAGATCAAACATAGAGCCGCTATATGTGTGTATATGTGTGTATATGTGTGTATATGTGTGTGCGTGTCTCTACCTTTTTCAGGGCTGTGTACACGTCCATCTCCACCTGCATGACGTGGAGGTCTGAAGACTGGATGAGCTGCTCCATAATCTCTGATCTGAAATAGAACACAGACATGAGTTTGGTGTTATGATCTTTAAGTATTTCATCGCCATGACAGTGAGACTTAAGACCAGACACATGTCTTTTTTTTTTACCCAAGTTCTTTCATCAGATCGACATTCTGGTGTGTCATCAGGTTGTTAAGGAGCCATTCCAGACATCTGTGGTGGACAAACAGGACACCAAACACAGACATTTAAACGCAGAACGTTAACAATGCAAACTGCTCAATTGTGGTTGTTGAAATCCCATTTACTTCTTCATGACGGAGTCCAGGCCATAGATGTTGGCACAAGCGTGGTAGCCGCATACTGTTTTGGCACCTATGTTTTCCTTCATGGTCTCTCCACATTGCTGGATCAGGCCATCCTGTGCAAAATACACCAAAAAAATATTGTGTTTGGTGACATGCTGTTATTCTGAAATACAGCTGAATACAAGAATCAAGTTTAACAGCGTGGACTAACCAGCTGAAGCATACAGGCTGCAGCCAAGATGCTCACGACCCTGCTGGGCTTGATCAGAACATCGTCTCTGTACAAAGATCCAAAAACGACCTGCAGAGCTATACACATACATACACACACACACACACGCACATACACAGACACACAGGTAAGTTCAGCAAAAACAGGAAAAAGGTTGTATCAGCCATTTGCTGAGGTTCTCTCACCCTCCGTGTCAATGTTCTGGTCTGGGATCTCCAAGTTGATGACATTCATGCTGGACTCCTTCCATGAACCACTGAACATGCTGGAGAAATACCCCGACTGCAAGGAAGGGTGTGAGAGTGCACATGGGTCAAAGCACATACACTCTCATTCGACAGGACTTTTTTGCTCTGGATTTTTACATTGCTTTATGTAGTTTCTTGACATGTAAGGAAAACTGCTACACTGTATTTGCTCCCTTAACATCCTCACAGCAAGGTCCTCAAATCCAGGGAGTGTTTTTTCAAAGACGCTTCTCGGTTGCGTCTTACCTGGCACAGATAAACCTTGTGGAGGTTCCACTCCTCTCCCAGGGCGCAGATACAAATGTCACTTTTCTCCCCATTCAGGAACAGCGTCTCGTAGATGTATTTAGATGTGCTTTTTAGTTTCTTCCTATTGAAGGAAAACTTGGAATTTATTTGAGTCAGACAAAAACAGAGCAGCCACTAAAAGCATTTTTCACAGCAAACAGCTTGCCTGCGAGGTGTGTCGAGCATGGCATCGTCCTCCTCAGCCTCACTCTCGCACTCACATGGCGCATTCCTTTTTCTCTTCTTACAGTCACAGTTGTGTTTGCGGCTGGTGCCAGCACCCTCACCAGCTTCCTCTGGCCCAGCAGAGGAGGACTGGAACCGGCTTCCCAAACTGCCCATCGCTAACCTATCAAAATTCAAATTAATGATCTTGTAAATACCACTGCTACAGAAACAAAAATCAATAACTACACAGTATACACAAGGTATCCCAGCCCTCACTCAATTTATATTTTTGAGGTAATTTCAGACCAGTTCTGCCATGATAATTCCCAATGGGAAAAATAAAGTTTATCTTTACATTTTACCCACTACATCCTTAAAACTAAATGTACCAAATGCTAGGAGCCACACAGCCATGTTTGGACGAGGCGGAGGCCAATCTGAGCGAGCGTCTCTTCTTTGGCATTATGTGTCCTGCGCCTGTGGGCACTTTGAATGTTTTGGCAGTGTGACTGATATCATCATGGAGAGTTTCCATGACACTCTGATGATGTGCTGCGGGACTGTCTATGACGTAATCAGATGTGTAATGCTGGCGCTGCTAAATAAACTACCGAACGACACAGACGACTCAAATGAAACTCAGTATTACTTCAAATGGGATGGAGAGGAAGAGGACGCTGAGGACGATGTTGGCGGGCGCTGTACGAGACGGGCTACCTTTCCTTGCAGCTGTCTTAAACTTAAATGCCGTTATTTATTAGTTTATTTCGTTTGAGTGTAACTAGTTTTCACACTTGATATACGTGTCCTATGGATACTTCCTATTTTTGAAATTCCAGGATCGGCATATCAATACATCACTGTGGCACTTTCCTGCATTCCTTCCTACCTGTACTCGTTTAAGCAAATTTACCAAAAGTTGTAGTCAAACTGCAGCTATTGGTGCATGTCTCCAATGCAAAAAGTTACTCACACTCTCCAGCCACAGCATTGTTGTGTACCTGGCTGCAACAAAGAAATAACACCTATACTATCACCAATTATTGAAGAGGCTCTCATAACCTGATCGCACTCGTCCAAACCCAAATGGATGGCTGGGATCAAAACCAGTCTGCCAACGTATTGCTTGAGAACAAAAAAAGCAGACTCACCATGAACACCTCAAGGAGACGAGTTTTTAAGAAAAATAGCTTTGTTTTTCTGACCCAGCGTTGTGTCTGTCCGTCGTGATAAGACTATCATTCACGCTAGCTTACATGTCCCACGCTCACACAAAAACAAACACCTTCAGACACGTCACCGACGCTAAACCGCGGCAAAACGACAACTTCCCCCTGGTTTTAGTTAAATTTGGTGACAAAAAGTGCAAAACGAAATAGGGAGATGATGATCAGCCTCAAGTTGGATGGACGCTTTATTGTTTTTGTCTTCTTCTTTGGCGGCAGGCAGCAGCCTTGGGCACTGAAGACACCCGTCGGCAGACATCGGCACTGCAGGCACGAGGAAAAGAGCTAAAATGTTGTTTGTGCAACGGGAAAATGATTGTACATAGAACTACGAATCAGTGAACATGGAGATCGAGACGGCACAATTTCATTTTGTTGTTTCGGAACACAAACATTATTTGCCTCTTCGCTTCTGTATATATTTCTTCTGTGAATAAATGCACCGGAACTTTGCATTTTAATTTCATCACACAATGTAAATTGCTGTAATGACAATAATGATCTTCTGATTGCTGAAAAACAATTATTACAAAGAAGATAGATGGGAATATGTACCGCAGATAATGAATATATTGATCCAGGAAATCTAATGCCCCAGCAGCTCAAAGAAGGGTCGAGATACAAAGGCAGGAGAGACGTCATCAAGGCTAAAGAAAAAGGCTCAATAGGTGAGTGCAGTGACCCCATTGATCTAGTCCAAAGACTACTGCCAAATCAACAAAATGAACAGTTGTGTCAACACTAACAAATCTCCCAAAGCTCTCACATTTCAAGATCTCAAGGATTACCCATCTGATGCATTGTGTTATTAAACAACTGTCCTCCGATGTCAGATGTGCATTAAATGTTATTGTGGCCCTGGCATGACGGACATCTAAATCATTCCTGTATTATTGCTTAATGAAGATACAGAGGATCAGCTGACAAATTTGACACTTAATATTTTCCTCTCTATGCGATATCCTCTACAATATTTCCATCCTGTAGACCCATTGATATATCGTAGAGAAAAATGCAATAAAGAGAAAATTCAATAAATTCTGATGAAGCCAGCATTTGTAATGTCCACCATGTAATCTCGAGTGATACGTAGTCAATAAAGTTAAGAAAAAAAAGAAAAGAAGGAAAAAGGGAACCGTGTTGGCCGCATCTGATGTGTCATTGGTGGTTACAGCGAAGGCAGCCAACGAGCATCAAGCATTTCCCCACGGCATTCCATTGCTGGACAAACGCTAAGCTCCGCCCCCTTTCATCCTCCCTCGCTGCCTTCGTCTACACGACGTGCGTACGTGTGTATGCGCACGCGCGTGCGCGTGTAAGACTGTGTTTTCTGTGACACGTAAGTTTGGTTGTTTTAGGGAGAGTCCACCCCCACCTGGGACAGGGAGAGGACAGTCCCCTGGCGCCCACAGACTGCCATAATCTTTCGTACGTGTGCGCCTGCTCTGCTGTCCCAGCTGGACTATGGAGGCAGGAGAAGTAGCTGCAGGTAAACGCACTGTTCGCATTTGCTAACACCCAACAGGTATTGGACAAACACCTCTGTGTGAGACATAGCGAACCGATTGTTTTTAGCTAATCGCCGAGCTTCCACAGAGGTCTGAAATTGAGTGCAGTGATTTTCATGGTTATAAAAGTGTTTTTTACGTTTCACCTCCCAACTTGCAGGCGCACTCGTGGACAGTCGTGAAAGTGATGAAACTGAAAGAGAGGATGCAGCTCCAAAAACAGAGGCATCTGCAGCAAAAAGCAGGATGGAGCAACTATTCGGTTTTAAAATGGAGAACCTGGCCTCCTGGCAGGCCCTGGTGACCCTCCTCAACCGGCCCACTGACCCTGCCTCCCTGGGCATTTTCCGCTGCTTGTTTGGTCAGTTCATATATTCAATCAGCTTCTCCATCAACTTGCCAGAAATTGAGCAAAATGACTCGGCACTCATCCTTGTTCTTTTGTAGGACTTCTGATGGTTATCGACATCACCCAGGAAAGGGGTCTCAGTCACCTGGACTACAAATATCTAGATGGCGTCCCCGTGTGCCGGTTTCCCCTCTTCAACTTCTTACAGCCGCTGGCCATGGACTGGATGTATTTCACCTATTTGGTGATGTTCCTTGGTTAGTTACACAGTCATGCCTGGATGTACGACAATGGAGTGAATGCCCAAAAAGCTGATTGTGTAATGATTGAAAGCTCAGTGTTAATGAGAAAATGCCACTGAGGAGAAATTTAAAATGGTATTGTTATACATCATTGTAATTCGCCCATTTGCAAGTCTTCCTTTGTTTCTCCTGGAAGGCGCTGTTGGCATCATGCTGGGTTGTTTCTACCGCCTGTCTTGCCTGATGTTCATATCCACATACTGGTACATCTTCTTTCTGGACAAAACGACGTGGAACAATCACTCGTACCTCTACGGCCTGATCGGCTTCCAGCTCACCCTCATGGATGGCAATAGATACTGGTGAGATGAATGGCCTCAGGTCCGCCTGTTTGTGTTGATGTGTGTGTGCACTTGCATGTGTCAGCTTGTGTTAAGACTCAACTAAGAAAGACTTGGTGCGTGTCCATGTTTGCAGGTCTCTCGATGGATTGCGGAGACCTACAATTAGAAACGCTCACGTGCCTCTTTGGAATTATACTATTCTGAGAACACAGGTGTGTGCTTGTGTGTGTGTGTGTGTGTTTGCGTGTGTGCTTGTAGATGTTTGTGTGTCTGTCTGTCACACTAATGGTCCCTCTTGTACAAATGAAAACATACAAACATTACATGGCTGCAATCATTCCTCTGTGTCTGTTATTATTCCCTCACAGATATTTATTGTGTACTTCATTGCTGGAATCAAGAAGCTGGATGCTGATTGGGTTGAGGGCTACTCCATGTCCTACCTGGCACACCACTGGCTGTTTGATCCTTTCAAGTAGTTGTCCGCCTCTCGTTCACAGGACTTTTGCCACCTGAGCTTAAGTAAGATTGGACCTGCTGTATCCTGGGTGTTCTCATGGTTTGTTCTCGTTTTTGTTCCCCGTCAGAGTAATTCTGCCCGTGGAGCTGGTGAGCCTGCTGGTTGTGCACGGAGGAGGGCTTGTCCTCGATCTAACTGCTGGTTACCTTTTGTTTTTTGATGCCACAAGACCATTTGCGATTTTCTTTGTTAGTTATTTCCACTGTATGAATTCTCAGCTCTTCAGTATTGGTAAGAATCCTCCAGGTTGCTTCTTTGGCATATTTCTGCTTATCTGTCTCTGATGCTGTTTGACTCATTATATCGCTGCTCTCCCACAGGAATGTTCCCTTATGCCATGCTGGCCACCAGTCCTCTCTTCTGCCATGCCGACTGGCCCAGGAGATTCTTCAGCCATTTCCCAGAGATCCTCAAGTCGGCCCTGCCACTCACAGTGCCAGACGTACAGCCCAGCACGTCCTGCGTTTACGACGAGGCCCAGAGTGCGAAATCAACTCACCAAGAGAGACCTGCCGTCGCCAAGACTTCAAAGCTGAGACTCAAACACAAGCTTGGGGCCATTTTTACCATCATCTACTTGGCTGAGCAGCTCTTCCTGCCGTACTCCCACTTCATTACGCAGGTACTGTGTGTTTGCTTATTATGGGGGAAAGAAATGCACTTTGGTGCAAATTACGTGAAAGAACTGTAGTGTATATTGTTGCATAAAGCGGTCGATCGTTCAAAGCTGTTCTGATCAAATGTCAAAGGAAGCTTTGCGATGGGCCTCTGAGTCGCCCGATAGAGAAAAGTTTCCTAATCAGAGTCAACACAGTGAACAGGTCCACAGCAAACACAGATGAAGGCCACAGCATAGGTGGCAAATGTGACTTCACTTGCATAGATGCTCATGAGAGATGTGGGCACCCAGAAATGTTTTGCTTACAAAATCCAGCGAGTTCGAAAAATCCATATTTGTCTGCCTTAGCACAGAACCTCTGACTTATAAATAAATGCATATGGCTCTGCACTTACTCAGGGATACAACAACTGGACAAATGGCCTGTACGGTTACTCGTGGGACATGATGGTCCACTCCCGGAGTCACCAACATGTGAAGATCACCTACAGAGATGGAGTCACTGGAGAAATTGGATATCTGAATCCAGGGGTGAGTAAGAAGGAAACGATATATCAGCAATATTTATTCAGCGCCTCTGTGAACACAGCCACAGGAAAGGAAGAACTTGGAGGAAGATTTGCGGTCGATATGTGGTGCCAGTTGCAGAATTTGGGAGTGTTATGACAGCTAATTACTAATGTGTGTTCATCACATTCTCACTGTCACTGTCGTTACTATTCATCATCTCTGATAGTAAATTTTGACACAGTGACTTTGTAATGAGTAACCCAGTCATCCGGAGATTTGCAACCTGAGATTTTCAGTCTGCTGCGAAAATAATTGCTGTGTTGCTTGCTCTTCAGGTGTTCACCCAGAGCCGTCGGTGGAAGGACCATGGAGACATGCTGAAGCAGTACGCCACCTGCCTGAGTCACCTCCTGCCACGCTACAACATCTCTGAGCCCGAAATCTACTTTGACATCTGGGTGTCTATCAATGAACGTTTCCAGCAAAGGTACCAGACAGTCAATTAAAATTTTTTTCTCAAATGTTCTTGTGTCAGAATGGTAGATGAAATAAATGTGTCCTCTGAAAGGATCTTCGACCCCCGCGTGGACGTAGTGAAAGCTGACTGGTCGCCCTTCCGACCAAACCCTTGGCTCATGCCTCTTCTGGTCGATCTTTCACCTTGGAGGACCAAATTCCAGGAGATCGAGGGCACGTTGGATAATCAGACAGAGATTGTCTTCATTGCTGATTTTGCAGGTTTGCGATCTCTCCTTCTTCTACTTTTCAGTCTTAGAATATACCTCTATGCCTAGTGTAACTGGCAGATTTTTGAGAGACATTTATGTCGTACAGGTCTCCACCTTGAAAATTTTGTCAGTGAAGATTTGGGCAACACCAGCATCCAAGTCCTGCAGGGTCATGTCAATGTGGAAATAGTCGAAGAAAAGAAGAACTACACTCTGGAGCCTGGACAGCAGATGAAGGTACAGCAAACGCAGTTGTGATTAACATCAATGTCACTAGGACTTGCATTCCAATTTCCATTGTGTCTGTGTTTGTGTTTGTGCATGCATGCGTGTGTGTTCGCGCGCTTGTGTGAGATCAGGTACCAGCTGGGGCCTATCACAAGGTCTACACTGTATCTGAGGAGCCGTCCTGCTACATGTACATCTATGTCAACACTACAGAAGCATCACTGCAGGAGAATTTCACAAAGCTGTTTGAGCTCCAAGAGCGGGTTCGCAATGGAACAGGTGAAGCTGTGATCATCATCAGGAAAGCAACCTAAAGCTAAAAGCAGGGACTTCAAACTTCCCTGCAAGATTCCATCTAAACCATTAAATGACATTTCTTTTTCATTCAACCATTTAGAGAGAGATCCTTGTCTGATCCAGGCATAGCTGACTGCTTGATGTCCCATCCCCACAGAGACAGAGCCGCTCCCACCAGAGCTGCAGCCTATCATGACGACAGATGATGACGGGGCAGAGGTCAACGCCACAGACCCCATAGTGCGGCTGTTCCTTAAGAGACAGCGTCGTCTCAAGGAGGTGAAGAAACGAAGGGAGGCAGGCGTGCTGGAGCGCTTTAACCGCTTTGCAGTGAAAAAGTACTATACCATACGCAGAGGGTGAGTGGATCGTCTGCTGATACACCAGCGGCTTGACCACACGTGCGCAAACACATCATAACTTCTGCGTCGCTCTGTCCACCAAGGTTCTTGATGACGGCCATTGCGATGAGGAACTTGGCTGTGGGGCTTCCTCCCCTCGAGCAGCTGACACAAGAAGTGGCCTTCGCTAACATGAAGGCGCCTGAGGCAGAGGCCAATCAAGACGAGCGGCTGAAGGACGAAGTCGGCCACGGAGAACTTTGAATACGTCCCATACAGTGAAGAATCTGAAGTGCATGCAAGTGCTAAATCGCACGCTTCTAAAGCAAAGGTGTAAACGATTGCAGCTAGACTGAGACCGTGGAGGGACAGAGGGGCTGCAGGCCGGTGTAGATTTTAGGTTGCAGACACAGCATTTCAGGGGTTGCCGCCAAAGCAGTGTTTCTACACAGGGGCCATTCATTCAGCTGCTTTTTTCCTACATAGCGCAGAAAACAAAGATCACATTCTGGGATTAGTTGTGTATTTAGCAAGTTACACTGGGCTGAGTTAAAAAAAAATATTTGAGATTAACTTAGTATTTTTTTAACATGCTACACAATCAGGGAGGCCTCACAGCTACTGCTTTGTTTAAATAAAGCACAGGCAAGGCAAGTCGGCCTGGAAGTATTTCAGCACCACCATGACAGCGGCACCATTTCATGCTCTCACTGCTGCGAGTTGAGCCAAATCTCCCACTGACACACACACACTGACAAATTCTGACTTCCATGGTCTTGGGTTTACCTTTTCATGTCAATTTGAAAAGAAAATGTGAAAAAAACAATGATGATGCAAAATTCTAATTACAGTCATTTTTAAGTACCCCTTTTCTTAATAAAAGGCTTTTGATGTGAATAAAATCTCAGGCTGAAAAATGAGTTAGTGTGGAAATGATGATCTTTATTGATGTCAGCCTGACTGTTTCTTTAAGATCCATCCTACTAAAGTGCTTACAGAACAATTCCAGTGTTCACCATTGGTTGACATTATGGCACATTATTGACACTTAATGTACATACTCGACACAATGTAACAAACATGTAGGAAATTAACAATGGATTCTACAAAACAAGTGATTTCATTCATTCGCAATGTGCTTTGCTGAGGTTAAACATGATTTTGTTCAAATGTAGTTGCTCTCGGCTTGTACATTAGTTGAATGCGATTTATTATTTCATATTGCACAGCTATACTTGTTTGTCTTTTAGAAACAGCACCAAATGCTTTACATCCTTCTCACATTAGAAGTGATGACGAGATGAGATAAAACATGAATGTGTAAGTATTAATTAAAAAATGTCCCTTAGCAATCAGAGGCATTTTCTCTTTTGCAAAAATTAACACAATCCTTCATACTACACACAAAACTAGATACACACCCACTCTTGCGGCACTGTGAGCACCCCTCTGAAAAGTATCACACACAGAAAGTGGTAGAGCATTTTCCCTTTATAAGTCATGTTGTAAGACAAATCTAGATTCCAAAACTAATGCGATTCATTTCCCTTTTTGGCCTGAGGTTACAGACAGGTTGTTGACACGGGAACAGCTGTGTGGTGACTGGTGCAGTTCCCTGCTGACACCACTCTGTCAGCTGATCATCCAGAGTGGTATTACCACTGGTGAGAAAACGGTACGCTGGTCACCAGGGGAGACCTGTCCAGGCCTGCAGGCATACCGTTCTACCTGTGCAACTCACATTTGTGTATGAATGAAATTTTGATCAGATAATGCATACAATGAATCTACTTTGAGGGATTTGAATCAGGTTTATGTGGGCTGAACCAAGCAGAGACCTGATCAAAACACTTACATTTCCCCCCTTGGACGCCGATTCAATCTCAAGTCCATTTCGCTCTGCGCCTGTCGCCTTGCTCCTTTCATCCATCTATAAATCCCTCTATTCCAGGCTCTCTCACCATTTTACCCTTGATGATCAGCATTTGCCTGTGACATGGAGGCCAAGCAGCCACCGGCACCGCCTATACTCGTGATGAGGGAATATGGCTCCTCACAGGTTCTCCGCAAGCCTGAGTAAAAGCCCTCTTCCAAGATGGCGTACAGCAACATCTCTTCTTCTATGCTTCCTGTCATTCACTGTCTGCTCTTTTTTACCTTCGTTACTTCACTTTACTAAGTTAAATCTGTTAATAGCTAGTGTGCTTTCATGGTAAGTGCTATCAACAGTTTCATCAAAGCTTTACATTGGACATGTACAGTACGATTTTGACTTGGAACCTCACACTAAAATGCTGGCGACAATTTTCAATTCTCAATCTCTCGAGACATAGAGCCACTGTTGAAATGCAGGAATTAAGCAGTTGAACTGGCACTTCTGCGCTTTAACAGTTGGTGTCTCAGAGGAAGGCTCGGTTAATATCAAAAAACGCTTCCTCTTTGCTGGTGTGCCTCAAAAACATCATGAAAATCTGAGGCTGTCCTGTTTGCTGCCGTGTCACACCTCTACCTCGGGTGAAGGTCTGGGTAGAACACTCCATGTACCACGCCCTCGATCACCACGTTGGAGAAGTTATCTGCAGTGAAGGAAAAGCAAGTATTCAACTTCACTGTGCTGACAGGTGGAGTCAGAGCAACTTGCGCTGTGTTCATGCCGTCCAAAGGAAGCATCCATACCATGGGTGGAGGGCAGTAGGTAGGGGTCTCTGAGGAACAGCATGACCGGCTGGTGGGATAATTTACTGGGTAGAAGCCACGAAGGAGAGAAGATATAAATGCAAAGGTTTTGATTTCTTTCCCTTTGCTCTCAATGTGAGTGACGTCTGAAACCTGTTGGGCTGCACTCACCTGGATTCCTCCGACTCTGTATCAAATGACCTATAGAGGAGAGGACATTAAGGTCTCTAACGCTTGAGGGTGTGTTCATCTACCTCAGAGCAGTCTGCGAGCGTGCAAAGGTCTTTCCAAACGCAGCCCTGGACTTTGACACGCAAGCCACTGTCGAACTCACCCGCAGCTTTCTGTCTTTGGCACTGAGGGAAAGTGGCGGATATTCAGGAAGTCCAGGAATATCTTTGGAAGAACTTCATTCTCCATAATTATAGTCTGCAAAGAATGGAGAGAATAAACAGCAGACCGAGTGTCTGGCTTTGGGTCAGACACCTCTGAATCATGACACGTGGCGTGGGGACTACGGTCACTGAGCAAGATGAGAGATACAGTACATCAAATACAAGTGCTCTGTGTATTACAACTGCATCCAGGTGTACCTGAAGATAGAGCTCCAGGCCAAGCCTCCTCTGCTCCAGGACTTTGGGCACCCAGTTTCTGACGTGTTTGGAGGGGATCTCAGGTGGCTTTATGCTCTTCTTTAGCTGTGGGGGGTTAAGGACACCAGGGAGGGAAAATCTTATTCGTTACACGTCCTTCTGCTTTTCTGAATCTGACCACGAGATGTTTTCTGTCTACTGGAGTGTTGAATGACAAAACTTTTTTTCTTTCCAGATTAGAGGTTGAAATGCAAGCGGACTTGGCCAACATGGAGTTCTACTCTGGGCTTACTGTGGAGTATATAAGAATGTCTTCAGGAGAGGAGCAAATAGCTGCAGCTCGAAAATTGCAAGGATAAGGAACAATTTGGACATAGTGCTGCAGAGGTCAACTTTTTAGGATTGAGAAAGTGTTAAATTTTAATAGGTGTGTATTTTGTGGTCAGCCAGCCGTTTATACTCTGTTGGCTGACAGTCTCGCTTAAATTATCATACAGATCTTCACCCTTATATATTTCATGGATTATCTGCATATATTTCCTTTACACTTTAATTCATGATGGGCTCTAGACTGTATAACAGAGGGAAATGCTTCTCACCATTTTATGCAAGGCGTGGAATTCACTGTAGCGTTTCTCTACATGGTGTCGCCTGCCGTTCAACAGTACGTCAATTTTGAAGACCTAGGAAGAAGAGAGGAGCATTGCTTGTTAAAACTCTGCTTTCCTTGCAGAGAGGAGCAAAATACAAGGAACACAAGATTTGTATACACATACACAATAAATCATAAAATCGTTTGTTTTGTCTTTTGAATACTTTCACAGGATAGATACCTCCTGTACATGTACTGTGATTCATTCAATGTTTTCCCTCTCAGAAAAAGCAAAATACACACAGCACTCCTCCTGTGTCTCTTCTCCCTTGAGCAAATACCAACCACAGTCGTTTTTCTTGGACCCGTGATCAAGTTCTTTCAACCAAATGCCATCTATCATGGCCATATGTGAAAGTAGGGACAAAAATAAATAAATGGCGTGTGATATTTGTCTCCTGACTAGTTCCTATCCTACCAATCTTGAGTTCCCTCACTCAAGAACAAGACAAGTATCAAGGATTTTGATCTCTGTTGCGATGAGTACCCTGACACAACTCAAAGCATCCTATGAGTGGGAAGACTGATCAGCTGACTGACTCTTGGATTTATCGTATATGTCAGCATGTCAAGAAGAGGAAACATCTGCCGCACAAAAAAAAAAGAAACAAAGTCTGAGGCTCTCAACACAAACTTCCCCAAGTTGGATTGCAAATGTCAGCGCGACACTCTGCATTACAAGACAAACAAACAGACCATACAGAGCTTTGAATAAGAATTCAACAGTATGATTGCATCTGAAAAACAACAACATTAACACAACCCAGGTTTATTTCTTTTTGTTGGACATCTGTAATTCAGATCTAGGTATTTTCAATGCAACAAAAATGCACAACACAAACCCTGATCCTGTCTGAGGGTGACTGTGACCAAAGTGCGAAGGTGAAGACTGACTAATTGAATCTTGATCAACTTAAGGAATTGTCAATTCATCAGCTTGAAGTCTTAAATGTCAATGACTGCTTGGCTGAATTTTGTGAGTCTGTCATGGGCAGTTGAGATTAACAAACAATTAAATGCAACAAACTGAAAGAGAACAGCAGTTGAATTTATGTTTGGCTATTACCGGCGATCACTGAAATAGCACGGACAAAAATCCGTTCTAACACTCCAATGTTGGATAGCACAGACACACCGCACACACAGGCGAGGACACTATACCAAACAAATGTGTCTGGACGCAGCGAGGATCCAACTACAACTACGGTACATATCTATTTCAAGCAGAACTACGCGATCTGGCGCTGTTTATCTCACTGTGCAGTTTACTTATATTGAAATCTATTCAGACGACGCTTTCAAGTCAACAAGTTGAAACACTTTCATTTCAAACTCGACATTTTTACGCCAAGCTTCGGTTGCATGTGAATTCTCAACAACACCAGCGATGAAACATTCACATGTCGTACAGAAATACTGCGCCGATTTGAACACAAGCAGTACGCAAGATGGTCACAAACATTGCGGCAAATACATCATCAACGCCTTCAAATGAGAAGTTTTAGAAGACGTGCACATTTTGCGGGGATAATAAAGATTTAAAAATGATGAAGGTGTCCCGGCGGAACAAACCGAGGACAAACACATAGCGTACGCACATCTATCCAGACATTGTCTTACCGTGTATTTCTCCACTGCGTTATTTTCGGAGCGAAACGACGGAATCGACACACTGACTGGGTTCATTTTGGAGTTTAACACAATTAGCGGAGGAGAAAATCAGATTCCCAGTTTGTCCAAAATAAACAGAACGCGGCGCCCCCGCGGTGACTCCCGATCGCTGTCACTGATTACAATCCCTGGATTCGAATTGAAGGCGACGCCACGTTTGTGCTGCCCCCTGTCGGAGCGGAGAATAATGACACGGCTGCGAGGCCAGGTTCCTCTCAGAGTGAAATTACATAGCCAGTTCATACCTCAAGAAGCTAACTGTTTTGTCTTTGATACTCCAATTTATTATATAACAGAGAATTTAATCACCCCTGACTCCTTAAGATTTAGGAGTTACTCCATGTTGTTTGTTTGGATCAGCGGTAAGCGTGGGCAGAATACTCATGGAGTTGATGAAGATACATTATGGATTCCCTCATTTATTTCAGAAGGCATTGCAAGTGTGGTCAGTTAAACAATCCTTCAAATACATACATCACACATAAAGTGTCTTCATTTAAATAGTAATGTCCATATTTTGCACTTATATTATCAGCTATGGCTTGTCAAATAGTACGTATTCAATTCAGTTCAATTTGTTTCAGTTTTATTTGCATAGCACCAAATCACAACAGAAGTTATCTCAAGGCACTTTCCAAAATGGAGCAGGTCAAGCTCCTTAACATGTAAACACTCAAATTCAATAAGATGAACACACTATTGACATTTCACTTTCTTACTGCCTGTTAAAGTTGTTGAGGAAAAGGTTAATGCATCAGTGTCCTGCTTTATCCCTCATGTTCTCTGCAAACACTGAGGGATGGGTCAGATAATTCCTTCTGTGATACATCAAGTTTTTATTCAAGTCTTTTCATCAGAAACTATGGAGGTCAGGTCATTTTAAATGCATATAAATATAACATGTATTTGCTGTTGTCCATTTCATTCCTTTGTAATCCTCAGTGTGGCATTGAGCTGATCAAATTTTTCTTTTGTTTCTTGTCAATTTCAGTCTTACTCTTTGGCTATCAGGAGCTGTGGCATACAGTACAATATAAAAGCAGGAAAAACTCAATAGAGAATATGCCCGAGTGTATAGAAAAAAAAAGAGAGACTACTCTACCTCAGATACCAAACAACACAGAAATGCCATTAAGTGACTTATGTGCCTTTTCCAGCATTAAACTTAAATCAGAAAACAGATTTGGTAATGATTTGTATTCAGTCATCTTCTTCAGCACCTTCTGGTGGGCCGGAAATGACGGCCATCATCTAATCATCATCTAATACCTAAAAAAAACACAACACAGCATCTTAGCATGGGAGTGGTACTTACAGATTATTTCTCTCTCATTTGCAGTTACTTACGTTGACATGTGACACCCGGATAGATATGCGTAGTTGCCCGTGTAGCGAACATCACAGCGCACAATGTTGTTGGTGTAATCGGATTCCTCCACTTGATAGTAAGGGTTGACACTGATCTGTGTGTGGAAATTTGAATAAATCAAGGGCGAAGATTAATGCCTGCAGACGTCTGACGAGTTTTCAATTGGTTTGTTTAGCACTGAGGTAGCCAAGACTCTGGTCTGGTATGAGAACAAACCTTGAGGATATAGTTTCCAGGTTTCACATCTGTGATGTCGATCCACTGGCAGTCGATGTCTGCGTTGTAGGTATCATAGCACCCGGGGCTCAGGCCCTGCGGTGTGGACACAGACAGAACCGGGCAGAATTTTAAAGCTCCTTCTCTGAGGGGAGCCAAAGAACACAAACGTGTACGCAGCCAACAGCCCAAGAGAATAGTCCCGCACGCAGCTCATGAATGGAGCAGGTCTGTGAAACGTTCCTAGCGGTTACTAAGAAATAAATCAATCGCGCTTTTCATTCAGATTGAGTCATTCGGCCTCCCAGCTACGGCCCAGTGACAGCCACTATAAATATGAAGCGTACAGCAGCACCGAGCTGTTGTCAACAAGTATTAACGTGAGGTCGGTGGGGGGGATTGTCAAGCGCAAACATCACTATGAATTACTTTTCCCTGCTTATAGACAGCAAAAACACTCTCTTCGCCATCCCCGCAGAGCCAGAGGGATGGAAACAGTGAACGCTCGCTGCCGTCTAGACAGTGGCCAGCGAGAACTCATCAGACACTTATTGGCCCATGCAGACAGGAAATATTGCACTTCTCGTCCAAAGGCCTGCTGCCGGCACAGACATTTGTCTCTCACAACCACTCTCTCTCTCTTTTGGGAATGCCTGGAACTCGGATGCTACAATCAAACTGTTGAGCAACAACAAGTCAGCGTTCATCTGCAGGCCAGAGCTTTGTCCTGTAGGCGGTCACGTTGAATTCCTTGAATAGCTTTTCAAAGCAGCGAATATCCCTGGTGAGTTCAACGACCTGCGTGTGTGCGGTGCAGGCGAAGCGCCTGTAGTATCCGTAGTCACAGGAAGTGTCCTCCAGGCAGAAACTGGCCTTGTGTCCCTCGGCCACAGACCTCTGAGTCTGAGAGTCCAGCAGGTCGTAGTGGCTGAACTCGTCCATGCTGTGGTAGTGTCTACAGCAAGGGGCACACAACAGGGACAGTTACACACACACAAACACCACCTGTCAGATGGAGCAATATTGTCCAAATCAGTGACTGAGTTTCTTGCTTGTCACACACAAGACATGCTAAACAGTCTAAGCCATGCTTAGCTTTCACTAAGCTTTCACTCCCCAGTCTAAAAGCCTTTTATTGATTCAACCAGACAAAAGTTGGCTCTGTTTGACATGTACCTGTAAACTAACTCTCCAAATGCAACACAATCTAAAGAGCATGTGTCCACGATCTGCTGGGCCCTGGCCAGATGTTCTCCATCGCCAGGAGCTGCAGCAGCTCGCTTGTATCACAGCATAACTATGAGCTGAGGTAGTTTGGGTCTGATTCTGCAGAACCTGTTCAATGTTGGCTGTTTCTCCCTCAGCTCTATAAGGAGAAGTATTTCAGGCATTTCCACACTTTTGGGCCCATTCTTCTTCACCAATCAGCTTTTGGGTCATTTATTTATTTAGCCTACTTACTTACTTACTTACTTAACAGATGACGTGATTCTGCTTCAAAAGTATGACTAAGAGTGTTCAGAGCAGGAAATCATGAAAGTGACTCAGCAGGGGGTGCCATAACGCAACCACACAGTCTGCCTCTCCCTGGGTCATTTCTCAAACAGATTTTTATGTGACAAAGTTCCTAGAACAGATGCAACATTTGTCTGAGTAAAAGAACTGATAAAAGAAACAATGTGTTGCAGTCTGTTCGTTGTGCAAGTGCATCAACACATGATTGGGGAGGACAGACTAAAGTAAGGGGAGAAGTTATAAATGTGGCTGAGGGAAGTCAATATTTCTGTAGTCACTGTGCTCTATTTTCAAATATCTCCAAGTGCAGCCTGATTTATTGGTTGTGTTGGGATTAACGCAAGAACTTGAATGAGACGCTGGTGGATACAGCTGACTTTCAATGGATTTTGACAAAAGATCAAGGTTTTGTCCCTCCAGATGTCATATCTCATCTGAGCAGAACCTCACACATCACCAGCAGCTCTGCTCCTCTTGAGTCAGGCAACATCTGGGCCACGCCATCAGGTTCGGGGTACTCACTGGTGGCAACTGTGCCACTCCCAGGAGTAGCGAGGTCTGCTGGGCAGGAAGTCTGCCGTCCCTTGGTTCTTCACCCTCTGAGGGAACCTCAGCAGCATTCGGGTGTCGTAGTCCCGGACAGAGGACCTGTAAGCAGAGCTGAAAAGACAGAGGAGAGAAACACACACACACACACACACACAAAGTGGTGAGGAGGACGACATGACATCATTGCTATCACTTTCCTGCTCCTCTTATTCCACACAGCAGATTTACGGCGGCGGGGTGAAGTCAGGAGAGGCATAAATACAGGGTGGAAAATAAGACACACGTGGTTGTTTGGGTTTCTCTTCAATAATGTGTTTACCACTCCTGTTTTCTCTCTGTGGGCAGTGATTAAACTTTAAAGAGCTCTGCCATGCAGCAGGATTTGGTTAGCTTTCTCTCCATCTCCTGCTTCCACCGGCTGGGACCTCACCCACAAACGCCCTAGGTGGTTGTTTCCGACTGCGGATCGCACACAGACTTGGCGCTTTCATCTCTGACGAACCTGGACAAACAGTTCTCCTCCGCTGCGCACCGCAGGTTGTACATTGGGGCTCGCTGGGCATAGGCAGAGGCCTGAATGTAGTACGGGTCTGGAACCAGGTCAGGCAGCCCTGGGGAGAGCAATCGGCACGGTGACGGCAGAGGTGCCGACCACAACAGCAACGTTATTCAAACAAGTGAGGACAAGATGACAAATGCGTGACATACAAAACCACCAGGCTGTCAGACAGTTCAAAACCACAATAATAATGATGGTTATTTTCCAGATGGTGTTTCTGATTCTGGTCTGGACGTGACCGGCATTAATGGACTGACAGCTTTGTAGGGTTATCAGAAATATTCCTTGTCTACATGACTGAAATCAGGGTTCTAACTCTGATGTACTGAGCTACCATCTCCCTAGAGAAATGACAGAAGCCATACACAGCTGCTAAATAACCTAAATAAGTCCAAATCCTGTTCGGAGAAGGAAGCCAACAGACCAGCTCAACACCTGAGCGAATATACACAAATATTTCTCACTGCACTAAAAATCCCATCATCTTTGATCATCGACCCCACGAACTACCCTTATCCCCCAACTCTTACCGTACTGATGGTACCTTGTTCCATATCCGGGTCTGGCCCTGGACCTCGGTCTCTCGTACACGTCGTAATGATTATAATAGGGATTATCGCTGTCGATGGACTTGTAGGGGTCATACGGGTCATCTCCCATCATCATGTCCTCCGTCCTGAGCGGCGGGCCGGTGGGCAGCTTGTCCCGGGTGTCATTGACTCTGCTGCCCTCCCGGACCTCCGTGCGCTCCGCGGGACGGACGCGCTGGTGCCGGGCCGGTTCGCGTTCTCGCAGGAGCCTCTGGATTGGATTCGAGCGCTGTGGGTTGTGCGGGCTGGTTGCCTCCTGGTGCCGCTGCTGCTGCTGCTGGGTTGGGCGCTCCTGGCTTGGCGCGTCCGCGTCGCGGATGATGGTGACAGGTCCGCTTTGCGCCTGCACTTGCTCCTGCGCTGCGCCTCGTCGCCTCGGCAGCTGGTACTCCGAGCCGTGAGTCAAGAGGCTGAACACCCTGCCGTTATGCGCCCACTGAAGGGTCTGACGGAGCGCGGATCGTGGGACGTTCCCCGGCGGATTCCTCTGGGACTGCGCCGCTTGCAGGACAAAAACCAACAAATAGACGCACGCGTAAGCGCAAAGCGACGCGCCAAAAATGCGCAACCCCATAATTGATTCAATTGGAGCAGCTGAAGGGTGGCAGAGCAAATAGCGGAGGTGAGGCGGGCGCAAAGTTCTTGGATAAACTTTACCTCATGCCCAGACTGAAAGATATCCTCAGAGCAGAGAAGAAAAGCTCCAATTAGATGTATCCGTCTAAACACATATCTGTCTGTGTCTGGGTATGCAGATGTGCCGAGTGAGAGGATGATGGTGGTGGTGGAGAGGATGATGTTGATGATGATGATGAAGAGGAGGAGGAGGAGGTGTGTAGGAGGGGGAGGAGTTCAACATTTGGACTTCCTGAATTTGGAGTCCAAATCGGTTGTGCTGCTCATGTGACGGTGGTGTACGTGAGGAACATGCAGGAGCTGAAGACATCTGCCCAATAGCTGCTGGTCCCAACTCTCTGATGTGTGTGAAAAACAAAGCAAAGACAAACCGAAAACAACGACACAAGAAAGCTAAACAGGCGCATCAAAATGGGCAGAGACCACGAATATTGTGACTCCCTGTCATCAGTGAAGTGGATAGCTTTTCCATGACTGCTGGATGAACTCCCAGCCAAATTGCAACACCCCAAGGTTTCTACACCCATCATATTTCTCACAGAATGATCTCCGAAGCCTAAACATGGCCCCGCCAAATGTTTCGCCTCCACTCCAGCAAACCTCCTCAATCACTCCACACCACTTTCCTCTAAACCCTAAATGTCTGTATGGAACAATGATTATCTGACATTCGATACTTCTTTTATTTTGTTTGGTGGTGGAGTGGCCGCAATGGCCCCACGTCCCCTCCGGTGTCTCTGCTGCCCTCCAGTGAAAGTACAGCCCTGTTGTTTCTGCCAGACTATAATGCATAGCTTGGGGAAGTCAATGCACGTTTGTTGTTGAGGTTTTCTTTCTTTTCAATGCTCTCGCTAGCAGACCGGAAAACTCCACTGCAGACCGAATGGCAGTTTGTTCAACCACACAAAATAGAGAGGTCCGTGGTTCCTGAGAAAGCATCTCACGCTTCTCTATCAGAGCTATTTCTGTAGATGAGGTCACCGGGATTTTATCAGCAGGGGTCATTTTGGAGTTGCTGTGACTACATATCACCCACACACGGAGGAAAAGATTGTTATGAACTGATAAAACTCCCAGTGTGGTGATACATCCGCACCAGGGGACAGGTCCAATTGGTCAGTACTGAAAGGGGCAGTGGGACTGAAATAGTGTGAAAAGCCTCATACAAGTTACCTGAGAATTCTGAGTAGTAAACAAAAGGCAGCTGGTGGAATATCAGACCCCAACTACAGCTGTGTTGACGTTTCCTTGAGCAAGGCACTGTATCCGGGCACCTTGCTGAACCCAACTGATCCTCAAACACACATAAGCCGGAGAAGATAAGAAGATGTGAGAATCAGATACAGCTGCATTTTAATGATCATGACTCAGCTGATATGGCATACCAACGACGCTGAAGAGTTCCCCTGGGATCATGGAGGCTTGTGGTGCCACAGCAACTTGAGCGTGCGCTTGTGTGCGTGGAGCCAATCAGTCCGATCACGCGAGCGTCCAAAAGTGGAGCCCGGCTGTGGACATCTTTGCGTTGTCCAACACTGGGCGGCCGATGACAACATGTGCCCCAGTTTCTATAATTCAGTTACAAACCAAAAACTGTTTTGCAACAACCCCCCTCGGCCCTTCCGCCCCTTTGCCAGTTAGACTGTACGATGGAGGAGATAGATGGTGTATTATCATGCAGATACTCCGCTGTTGGGACAGCGTTCTGGCCAACAGATGAATGATTGAGCACAGCAACGTCAGATCTTTCTAGATAATTCTCCCCGAGTCCAGCGCAGTCTCTGAGGTCACTGCTAAATAAACAATAACTACAAATGGAAACGAAACCAACGCATAAGTCTGAATTCAAAAGCAAAGTTTTTTTCAGACCGTCGGCTTCGAGAGGCATTGCAACGCACGGAACAGAATCAGAACCGGCTGCGCCGACCCGGCGCCAAACAGATCCAGATGTCATTTAGATTTTTGCCAAAATATTATGACAGTGGTGTGAGGGAACATGTTCCCTCGGAGAGTGAGAGTACATTCCTCTGCTTTGCTGCCACAGAAAGACCGAACCCAGTCAGGAGCAGCGCTGGTTGTGTCACTTTGCTCTGGCGCTCTCTCTCTCTCTCCTCCTTTCTGCCTTACCACACACACCAGCAGCGCCGCGTTTCTCCGTGCACAAACCACACCGCCACATCTGCAAGGAATTAGCTCATGTCTTTTGTCCACGTTGCTGGAATTCTTCTCCGTTCCAGAGATTTTGGCACTGTGCTCTGCGAAAGGTATTCGAACCACATCTTAGTCGCACAACCCAGCGGTGGGAGCCGGTGGACACGGCCCATGAAGACGAATACGTCACAGCGTCAAAAGGGGGAACAAATCCGCTCCCTTGTCCTTTGGTGGTGCCAAATTTAACATTAAAGCGCCGGTGCTTTCTTTTTTCCATCTCTTTTTTTGGTGCCATCCCTGACTCAACATCTGGCACATATGAGCGCAGAGTTCGTCCCTTTCCTCTGACCTCTGCATCTGTGGCTCAGCTCAATATTTCTGTACTGATGCTTTGGGTGCTGCTACGGTATTTTTTGTTTTGTACACCGGCATTTGAGTGTTTGAAAGCAGTCCAAGCAGTTTATGTAATTTCCCTCTGGGATCAATAAAGTATCTGTGATCCAGACTTGGAGTCTGAAAACAGTGCAGTTCCTCACAGTGGCCACAGTATGAACAAAATCATTATTTCCTCCAACTGTGAGATATTTCACTATTTCATCAGAGCAACCCTTGCTGAATGACTTGAAAGCCTTCCAAGACGTTCCGGCGTTGATTGCTGCAGAGAGATGTCTTCACCTCCTTTTACAACCTCGATGATCACTACCCATGCGTCTACAGTTTGCCAATTTCAATAAGGTCAAATTCAGTTCCCCACCAAAAAATCTAGGACACAAACACTCAAGCCATGTGTTTTTGCCCCCAGATCAAATTCAGTTTCCATTACTGTAGAAGCAAAGCTCTCATCTCCCTCTCTCTCTCAGACACACACACGCTGGATCTGGTGTACTACGTGGCACTCTGCACATGAAGCCTCAGCATCCAGGAGGAGGGGCGCAGCTCCTAGACACAGCCCACCTAACTAACCACGTGATTCACTCCGATATCGGCACCCTGCCACAAGTCCGGATGGGGGTGGGGCTTGGGGTCAGTGGTGGTGGTGGTGGTGGTTGGATGTCGACCCAGCCATGATAGCAATCGAGACATTTACTGGTTTTATAGTAACGTCAGCCAGTACATCAGTTATTGATATGCATCAACTCATTGGGATTCGAGATTGACAAACAAATCACCTGTCTTTGTCGCTACTGATGGGAGAAATACCTGAATAATACAACAAAAACATCCGAAACCAACCTCATTTAAATGTAGATGTGGATCGATCAAGTTTGCTGTGGAGGTTCAATTCCCATCCACAATAGTCAGACTTGTGCAGCCCAGGTGAGCTGAGGGGTTCATGAACACTGCACACCAGAGCTCCAAACACACTCATCCATCAACTGAAAGATGGAATCAGTGAAAGGTTCTTTTCCAAGTGTGAGTGAACCTGTTTACTTGGGGGTAAAGCTGTGTTTACTTTCTCAAAACGCTCAGCAGATAAGGGTGACACTTAAGCTTACAATTGTTTACCATTGTGGCAGGACAGTTTATGTTTGTTGTCCCAACATAGAACAACAGTGGCTCAAAGTTGATTAAGGTTGAAAATATGAAGTTGATGCAACCTGACACTTAGTTTTATAAGCACCACGTGACATCATTACAAAACTCAAGTTTCATCCGAGCAGTAGCACCACCTACTGGGCAAAATCAGTAAAATAGTCAAATCTCAGTCCAGGGTTTTATCCCCAGAGCATGCTCTCTTTGCTTGTTTGGTGTCTGAAAAATTGCATGGACAAGAGAAGGAGGTGTGAACAAGAATAAGAAGAAAGAGAGTGTTTGGCTCAGGTATATCTGTTTATATTCATGTGCAAAATATAAAAGGCAAGAGAGACAACAGCACAAAGCACAAAATTACTGTAGCATTTAAATATTACCGATGCATTGACATTCATTGTGATTTTGTCCGGCTGGCATCTGAATATAATACTGGTAGGTGCCACATTCTGAACAGGTAACAGTTAAGTAGCAACATCACTTTTTTACTACTACCATATCTATTTCGTATTCATCTGTTATGCTGTCACAGTAAACCCTTGAAAGACTGAGTATTGTTAATAATTTAGTCAAATGGAAAGGATGGACCTTAAACGAAGACATAGGCATAGAGCAAAAGTTTTTCACAGGCAAACCTGATTAGTCTCAGGTAGTAAACAAGCTCAGTAAAACTGTGGATCACAAATCGGAACAGAACCTAACAACAGACAGACTGTTTGTACCCTGGGTCAGTGCTGGTGTAGTCTGAAGGTGTGCTTTGTGCGTTCATGTGCATGAGTGTGTGTGTGTCTGTGTGTGCGTGTGTGTGTGTTTGTGCTCTGGTACGCTCATTCAGAGAAAAGCAGATACCCTGAGAAGAAGCTGCTGGCCCTCAGGCTGCTGGGTCCCACGCTGGCCTGCAGCCATACTTGGTCCCCAGAATCCAGCCTCAGCACTGTCTCCCCTGCGGCTGTGTAGAGGTTTCCCTGACTGGTCATGAAGCTGTACAGCACCCGCTGGTTGTTACGCAACACTTCTACACCCCCCATTTCAAAGGAAACGCAGTTGAAGCTGAACTGATACACTCCAGAGACGGAGCAGGTGAATTTGCCTGTCTGCGGGCTGTAAAGGTTCTGTCCGTTGTATATGACCTCACGGAAATGAATGATTTGGTCTGAGGAGGGGCTGAACTGGCCCAGGAGGACTGAGAAGGCAGAGTGAGGCTGTGTGACGTTGACGCCGGCTGGTCCTGGCGGTCCTGGAGGCCCCGTCAGGCCTGTGGGACCTAAACAGAGAAGTCAAGCATGGACGTCACGAGAGGAAACACTGATTATGGAGGGATGTGACCTATTGTCATTCTTCACCTAAATAAATTTCACCTAAATGAATTACTTTATCACCTCGTGACTGTTATGACACTAATGACTCAAGGCGCAACACATTTCTGTGTACATCATCGCTGTGGTCTTTTTGGATGATTCCCCAGATGATAGATAAGCCTCGGACACATATCAAACAGCAGCGATCACCTCGTTGTCCTCGAGGGCCTGCTGGGCCCCGGCGGCCTCTTGCTCCTCTGGCCCCTCTGGGCCCGGGAACTCCTCTTGGCCCTGGGACTCCCTTTGGTTTTCCGGTTGGGTCTGGTTCTCCTCCGTCTGGTTCACAGTCTGCATAGGAAGAGAGTGCACGATTGAAGTCTTCGTTTTCATCGAGAACATCAATTTCATTTGTAAATGAGCTATTAGGATAAAATCACCCTGAGCCAAGATGATGAAATTACAAACTACAGATATTCAAAGATTTGCGTGTTAGTTGAGTTGTTAATTCTTATTTGAGAGAGAAAAAAAAAACCACTGACCCCGATATCCTCCTCACTGACACAGCTAGAACCTGCAGGACCAACACCACATATGGGAGAAGATTTAGTGTCTATGGATAAGTGAGGAGAGCCTCTGCCGTCAGCCCTCCACCCAGTCGCACAGAGCTGGGACAGCACCGTCTCACCAGTGCAGGGTCTCTCCCGCCAGGGTGCCAGGTTGAGCCTCGGGATGTTGTTGCAGGAGACGAGGGGATTCCTCCTGGAAATGACGTCGAACGGATCTCTGGTGACGGCGGTGATGCCGGTGTTGTCGCAAATGATTCCGGACAAAGTGGCTCTGGAAAGGGCAGCTCTTTGCCTGGCCGTGAAGACCCCTGGGTTCTCGTGCCACAGCCTGCCAAATAACCGGAGGAGAAGATGTCTCTGAATTAGAGGAAGAAGGAGAGAAGTACTCCACACAGCCAGCGATGATAACGATGATGATGGAGCTGACCTGTCCCCCTGCCGGATCCTCTGGAACTGGGTTGCGATGAGGCAGGAGAACAGCTCTCCTACGCGACCGCCGCGGACAAACGGCTCCGCCACGCCTCCCATCCACACGTCGATGTTCTCAGGCGTGCCGTAGAGCTGCAGCAGCCTGCGGGCCAGGTCGGAATTGTTGAGCACACGGGCGAGCTCAGCCTGGTTCCTCGGTGCAGAAAGCCTGCAGAACCGGCGCCACGCGTTGTAACCTGAAACAAAGTAGCACCCAAAGCCATTAGTTGCAGCCGTGGAACAAAAGAAAGAGGAGCGATTGACAGGATGAGCACGAGCTTCTCTCACCAGGCAAACCGTGCTCCCGTCCCCTCTGCATGTTGAGGGACCCCAGGTCCAATGCCATTTCAAACACAAACTGGAACAGCCGCTCCCGCAGGGCATCCACCATCATGTTATTCTGGGTGTTCAATTTGGCTGGACGCCCAAACAAACCACGGATCAGAGGGTCGATGCCACCTGCAAGTACCGGAAAATGGGACAGATACGGATGAGGACAAGAGGGCAGCAGGTGGTAATGGGTTCTGAGATGGAGGACCAATATTGACTTTTACTCACCTTCGAACACAATCCTCCAGGGGGCGAAGAAGGCAGTGAAGAGGTTCACACTCGGGAAGCGAGAGTTCTCTCTGAAGTTGGCGTCCAGACGGAACAGCATGGGCTGGATGGCAAGATGACCGAAGCGGTAGGCGGCTGTGGCAAACACGTTGGAAATTCTGGGGTCCACATTGGGGTTGTAACCGGGGTAACGGCCTAGCTGTCTCCTAATGGCCTCATCGCCCACAATGTGAGGCAAATAATCTCTGAACACGAACACCTGAGACACAGGGAGGAGACGTGAGAGGACGTCAATGTCGAACTGCTGCAGGGTGCGTTGTGACCACAAGAGGGTGTGGCCTACCTGTGTGTAGGCACCCATTATCTTGCGAGCCTCTTGGTAAAGTGTCTCGCTGTCCCATTGCGGGTTCAGCCTGCGGAGGATCCGGGCCAGGCGGTTGTGTTCTCGCAGAAACAGCGTGTGCAGAGATGACAGAGCAATGTTCTCATCCACACGTACATCCCCTGAAAGACAAGGGCGCAGGTGAGACGGTAAGAGGAGGGAGGTGCTGTCAAACCCGCAACCTTGTCGTGTCATAGTCGCTCACTGACCGGCGATGAAGCAAGGCACCTCCCGGGCGTTGGTGTTGTTGGTGACTCTCCTCCGGGTGGCGCACATGTTGGGCTCCACGTTGCTGAAGGGCAGCAGCTCGCGCCCGTTATCCCGGAACAGCTTGTTGACACGTAGCAGGCCCCTGTCGTTGGTGAGGTCACGGAGGTTGAGGGCCAGTTTGTCCTCGGAGCCATACACCTGGCTGAGGTCCAGGAAGGCTGTCAGCGCGTTGATCTGCTCCCTCTTGTTGGGTTCTCCTCCAAAGTTGTAGGCCGAGAATCCCGTTCCGCAGACGGGAGCCGACCTGAAAGATGGGATGCAGTTGTCGGGGCCGGGGGGTATGCGAGGGTCGTTGGGGGGAATCTGTGAATGCGTTTGAAAAAAGACAAGCAAACAGGATCAGTGACGTTAGCCCTGTTTGTTAGAACTTCAGCAAAAAAGCAGTAATAACTGAAGTAAGACAAATCGTGTGGAAACTTATATGTAAAATAAATGAATAAAATAAATACAAATAATATATTAAGATATTCAATAAATAGATGGATTGCATTAATGGAAATCTAAATTAACCAACACAATGATAAGTAAAGAAAGATCAGTAATGAATATGAAAAAATATCCATTTTGATTAAATTGGCTCATTCAAACAATTTCTGTTCATGCAGAAGTCCCTCACCTTCATTTTACTTTTGAGATGTTCCTAATTAACAAATTATTACACTAGAAGATTGAGACATAACAAGAATGAACAGAAAGGAATATCTGACAGCAGTACTTAATCTCATGTGTGTCATACTTTGGAGGCAATTTTTAAAGAATCTCTTGAAAAACACTATCCAACGCGATTGAATGCAAAATGTCGTTTTCTTTACTCATGGTCACCCTGAAGTACAGGAGCAGCGCTGCTTTATGAGACGTCATGATTTCTTGTCCTCATGCTGGCGCTGCAGGAGGTGTGGGGACTGACCGGGATGGGGATGCAGGGGTCGCTCGTCTGGCAGCTCTCGTCGCAGTTCACCCCGTTGCTGAAGGAGCGGATGCTGGGTGAGAAGGGCGTAAAGGTCAAATCGTGGTCGTTCCACTGGCCGAACAGCGTCACCAAGTGGCTGAACTCTCTGTCGTTGACCACATCGGCGTCCCGGGCTCTCAGGATGTTGTTTGACACTTGCCTGACCTACGATCGGCGGACAATTAGGACTGTTAAATCTTGCCGGCAAGACTTTTCACTTTATTTCAGTCTATTGGGATGATGTCGTACCAGGGGCAGCATGAAGTTGTTGAAAGTGAGGTTTCTATCCCGACCTTTCGGGATGGAGATTCCATCTACATACTCGGCTGGCAGCCAGCGACCGAAGGGAGTGTTAGAGGCCCCCAGGCGAGTTTTCCTCCTGAAAGCAAATACAGAGACTTTGGAAATGCCGTTTGAGAAATCCCAAGGAAATGTGGCCACAGCGGCGTGTGTGTCCTCAGAGGCAAAGGCCCAGCGAGTTACCCAAGCATTGCCCAATTAGCAGGCTTGCTCAAGGTCTTTTCTCTTTGAACGGAGTCGTTTAAGTTGCAGAGACAAGACATTCACTCATTCTTTTGCAGTTGTGCGGTCACATTTTTTGTTCGGCAAGTTCAACAGAAACTTGAGCACGTCTCTCACAGGTTGTTGCAGACGCTGGTGATGGTGCGGTACTTGTTGATGTTTGGCGTGGTGCGGCAGGACGGCTCCCTGACTTGGCCTGAGCAGCCGGTAATTTCAGACAGGGTCATCAGCTGTTCCTCGGTCAGCAAATCTGTGCAATGCAGGTGGAAACGTACAGGAGGGGATCAATGTTTTCTCAGTCAAGTCTCACTGAAAAGGCTACGAGCTGCCATTTTCCCAGGCGTGACTCCTGACCTGTGGCATTGAGTGAGCGTTTGTGCACTCGGTGCACCTTATCATGCAGCAGCTCCAGGGTCTGATGGAAGTAATCTGCAGATCTGACGGCAGAGCGAGTGGTTCCCCGCGGCTGCTTTAGGAGACGGAGAACATCGTGGGGATTTGCCGTCTGCCTGCGAACTCTGCGTAAGCTCCTAACGTGCAAAAGCAGCGTTTGAACATTTGATTGAGGTCTGGGCTGTGAGGCTTGTCATGTATTAGTGCAGAGATGATTATTCTGATATTGCTGATGGGGATGAACTCACTCTTCTCTGGAGTACTTGTAAGCATCATCCACTCTTTTCTTTGCCTGCTCAAAACATTCCTTGAGGAAAGGAGACCCCAGAGTCGCCCCTACAAATCACAGATATTTTACGGTGAGGCCTCAGTAATCGATTCTTGCACAGCCTCTAAGACTTGTGCTGAGGTGGTGGAAGAGAATACAGAAATGTCGCTCACCTGAAGGTTTGGAGTCAACAGGCAGCAGGCAGAGGCCCAGGATGAGAAGGCCAGAGAGAAGCATCTTCGCAGGATTCACCAGCAAACTCAGGGCGACTAGTCGTCGCAAACTGAAGTTGCTGTGCGGTAGCTTGATGGAGGAGTCGAAAGAAAATGTCCACACCTGTGTCCAAACTCTCTGTGAGGTGTTCTGTACGCTTCCAAAGCTGAGGGAGTGATGCTGTGGCGGCGGACGCCGGTATTTATGTGCTGGATCCTGAGGGCACGCCCTCAAGAGGTGAGACTGATGTCAGTAAGGAACAGTTCCTTCTTCCTCCTTTTTGAAAGGAGATCTATCAGTTATTGCTGTTTTTCCTACGCCGCCTCATCCGTCCACTTAAGTGTTTAATTGCAAATCAGCTTTATTGTGAAGAGCATTGCCTCATCGGTCTTTGGGACATGTAAGGCTATTGTTATTGTCAAAGGAAAGGCAGATGCATGTTGTTATTGAATCTAAGAGCATGAGTGTTTGTTCCACAACACAATTAATGGAAAAACAATATTGATAAAATGTAAACTTTTCAAATATTTTCTGAAATATGGCTGATGGTACTTTTTCCCACGACAGCTGGTTATGAAAAACAGAAAATTTCCCCTCCCAGCTAATCAGGCTTGTCACTTCTGTCCCCCTGCAGTATTTAACAATATTTCCGTGCACAGGTGAGCGAACCAAGACAATGAGGAGATGACTGATGGAAAGACTGATTGCAAACATGTCACACTTGGCCTGTGGTTGTCAGGCAGTGGCTGCAATGAGGGACGGAGGGGGAGGAAAACGCTGAAAACCATTTCTGAGAGACGCGGTTGTGCAAGACGGAAAAAGGAAACAGGCTTTGGCAGCGGATCCTCCCTCTCCTGATGCTTTATCGACGCATCAGGGGTAAGTTGTCTCACCTTTGGAGTCACCAGGTTAAATATGAACCCCTCCAATGTTATGAAACAAGATTGTGTCTGTCACTAGGAGGAACTTGGCCCCATCCCGGCATCCTGAGCACCAAACCTGACATCTTGGCTTTAATCCTCACAGATGTTCTGCCAAGACAAGTTGGAGGGTTACAGTCCATACCTCTCCCACGGTCACATTGGCTCTCACTGACATGAAAGTATGATGCCGTTTACTTTGGTCTCAAGCAAAAATTAACAAAAGGCCCCATCTCCTCCGTTTGTGTGATGTGTAGCATTATGACCTTCACAATGCTGTGCAGTTCAGAGCTGAGAACAAGCACAAATACAATCATGGTTAAAGCCATTTGAAAAAAAAAAGGAAGAAGAAAGTGTGAAGTTGCATCTCCGCAATCACATTGTTTTGCTGCGATGTATCTGCAAAGACACTTGTCAGAGCGGCTGAGATTGTGACCAGACCAGGAAATGTACAGCTACTGATGTGTCACTTTTGTTGCTCTGACAGCTCTTTGTGTCTCCTGTCAGTAAGTCTGGTTACGTCATTACTCCATCTGGGCGCAGTGGAACAACAACAGAATCTCCACAGGTGTGTCAAAGAGACGGAAGAACCTTCAACACCTGCGAGTGCTGTTACACAACCGTAGCGACTGTCATGCAAGGGCTGCTGTTTGGTTTATCCATAATTGTTAATGATCCATTTTCTCTTGAATGGATGGTGGAGGGTGAAGTTGGAGAGAGGTTTCCGGCAGGGTTGGCAGGGTTTCAACAAACAATAAATTGAATCAAGAATTTCAACAAATGTTCTTCGGCAGGTGAAAGACAGATGCAGTTTGGCTGGCTCCATGCTGGTGCAGCATGATGGACACAATTTGGAACTCGTGCACAACAACACACCCAAGTGACAGACAAACAGATTCTTTGCTACGATGAAGGAATTTCAGAAGCGTGAGATCACCTTCAAGTTATCTGTTATAAAAGTGTAGACATTACGAAAGCTGCTCCCCTCTGTAGGCCAGTGTGTTACTTTCATTTACATTGCTCCTTTTGCGACACTCCTGGCAGAGTTGCAAGCCCTACTTTTCCTCAGAAGGAAGTTAGAATGTAGAAACTGACCCCGACTTATGAAACAATGTTTGTCAATTGCGTGGCGGAGGTGTAGATGGTTTACCAGGACGCCAGTCTGCAGTTCCTTAAACGTGCATTTACGGTTCACCATTTCATCAAAACGCAGATGAGAAATTTAAGAGATTAACTGCATTCCTGAAAACCCAGAGTCAGCGCTTTGGTTATTTTGGTTGTTTCCCTGTTTCCAGAACAATGGCCAACACAATGGATGAATCACATGATATCCCCCATTTACCATCACCATAAGGAAGCCAAAGCACCCTCCTCCCGCACACACACAGCTCAGAGAAGAAGCATGCAGGAAATGGATGCATCGATGATTCCCCTCACCTTTGCTCACTGTCACGCCCTCAAAGAAATGACAGGTGACCAGAAATACCCCACTGTTAATTACAAGCTTTGTCACGACAGTGGGAGGTGAGGGCTTTGTTTCTTAATCAGCCCCACAGCTGCTTTCCTCCCCCATGATCTATCGCTCCTTTCTCTACCGCCAGCTTTGTTGTTGAACGAGTTCAACCTCAATTCTGTCACCAAGTTTTATATGTACAGTATGTTGGGTTTGGTCTGTGACCCTCTCACAAATGTAATTTCCCCTGCGATCCCACAACTGTCATTTGCTGCTGCAGAAGTCAAAGAAGAACAAATACCGGTAATATGGCAATAAGGCTGCAAATTACATTCTCTGGTATCATGATATTGGATCTCTCCTCTGCAGGTCGGCCAGCTGGTAATGCTCTCGCCTGTCTAGCCATCACCGACACAGACATCTTTTCCTTCTTCCAACACCTCTCAGTGCTGCCTAATGTACCCCGTGGCTGCTGTGGCAATGGGAGGTAGAATATTTTAGAAAATTGTTGAATGTTGAATGTGACAAAAACTTAAAATCAAAGTTGAGCCTCCCCGCCCCCACCTGTTTATTCTTCTCTTTGTTAAAATTTTTGATTTGTTCAGTCCCAATCCCTCATTTGTCTCTCAGAGGCCTGCGCATTTCCGTTTTTCATCTATTAGATTATTGCAGAGAGCGACTCAGTATTTGTAATTAAATATGACAGTCGATGTACTCCAAGTATGCTGGCTGCAAAGTGCCGGTGATTGAATTAACACGGAAATATTTCTTTCTGCACTGGCACATGTTTGAGGTACTTGTCCTTGACATATTTTGTCATATATCACATGATATCATATCATTTGGCTTGACGTGCAATTAAGAATCAGAAATAGAGCATTTTCGGTGGGATCCTGCCTTTCAGGCTGTGTTGAAAACTTGGTGGGGATCATGTGTGTGGATTTATATCCTGTAACACTCCTCAGGTCATTCCTTGTGCGACTGTGGCCTTGGGTTGCTCTCCATGTGCTCTGGCCTTAGGTAGGCAGATGGAGATGGATGAGACGGTGAATATTTAGTGCAGAGGTCACTGTAACTTGTGGAGCAAAATCAAAAATATGTCTAAACAAATCTCAGTGTGATCCCACACCGCCTTGTGTCTGATACATGCATGAACTGGATGGAGGCCAAGGCCCTGTAGTCTGCTGCCAGCCGCTGCTTTGTCCCACTGACCTCAGCCAGAGCTCGCCACTCACCTCCTTTCTCAGCAGGAAATCCATGTCAACACTGTAAAAGTGTCCACGGCACAATCAAAGTGAAATGTGATCCACCGGCTCCTGTTCCATGCAGACTGCTGCCACGAGCAGGAAACGGCCAAAAGCCTTGACTTGGATACTTCTTTATCTTTATGACACACGGGTCAAGTAGATAAATCGAGATAAGTGGTAAGAAGCAATTACAGGAAGAATAAAGACATAAAGCATAACTGCTCTGGGCAGAGACTGTTAGATCAAACGGCTCCTGGGCGGTCTTTGCTGATGGCTGGACCGTAAGTGTTGACATAATAGTCGTGGTGTCTCTGGAGGTCCAGTCAGTGCTTGCACAAACCAGGTTTTGAAGTCATGGCTTAGTAGACCTTCAGACTGAAGCAGTCCCTGATTTCTGTGGGATCACAAACACGAAATGGCAGAAAGCAAGCCAAGGCAGCCGCCGCTCGCATCAATCGAGAGATGAAACTGATCTGAACTATTTGTCGGCTCACTGCCCAAATAACTCAACACCTTGTGCCTGCCGCATCCCATAACTGGATTTGTGGAGGAGTGATTACGAGCATGTGCTGAGGAATTTCACCTCCTCTGGTGCACACAGCACTGAAAACAACGCCCTCAAATAGAGGAATATCTAATCCGTGCTGTTGAATTTACGACTTGAACAGCCAAAAAGTGATGGTGGAGTATGAGGGACTCCTGCCTTTCTATACTTTGGTATGAGGAACTGACTAACGAAACTGTGCTGCTATGCTGAAAACAAACATCTGGCAGCCTGTGGCTGATTGCTCCTGATAGAGTTTGGGGGCTGGAGAGGGAGCCGATAAATTATATCAGAGCTCGGCTGCCGTCCAGACACTCACAGAGAGCACACCTGAGGACGAAGATGGCTTCTGTTCAGTTTGCCTTTCTCCTGTTCATCTGCCTCCACGGCTCAGGTGAGCGCTGGGATAAGTGGTCATCTGCACCTTATATGAAGTTGATTAGAATTTGGATTTGCTTTGTTGAATCCCCTCAGGTGCAGCACTGCAGGTCCACCCCAAGATTGTGAGCGTGAGTAACACTCTTTGATGAGTCTGTACAACAGTGATACATAATTGGCACATAATTAATATTTGCAGATGTACATTAGGAGATAAACAATAATTGCTGCAGTACTGAAGGAAATTAACTGACCAGGAATGAGTTACTGCCATCTGTCGTCTCTCCCATGTTACGCATCCATCAAGATACTCTCTGACTGTCCAGGGATGATTAATGTCTTGATGACAAAACATTACGTACAGAAAAAAAGAATAAATGAAGACATGAGTTTGTTACATTGTGTTGTGTGAGCGTTTTGAGTAAATAATGAACGTTGTTTCGGCGTTACATGATGGTACAACGCATTTGGTGGACATTATTTTGTCCTCAGAACGGGGACGTCTGTCAGGAGTGTGTTCAGATATTTGAAGATCTGGCTGACCTGCTCTCCAACGCAGACCTGCAGGTGAGTGTGAGGGCAAACACACTTCAGTTTCCGGCGTTTGTTTACCTGCAGATATTGGTGTTGATTTAGGAGATATGACTAAGTCCACATTTCTTATTCACTTGTCCCATTCAGGAGGTGTAACACGCACACGTGCATTCCCACCCCCACCCCCAAACACACACACACACACGCATGCACGCACGCACGCACACACACGCACACACACACAGGTGTTCCTTTCAGGTGTTTTCATTGGTGAGGACACTTTTAAAAAGATTTCTTTCGTCTGGCTTCAGAGTTCCTCTTTCCATTGAACTTGCTCAATTATAGCAACAGCTGCCGCAATATGGCAACAACGGATTCTGGCCTGACTTGATGCATCTTTTGCATCAAGTCTTTTACACAATTAACACGCAAATAAAAATACATGAAACATGGAAACACTGCATGGGCTCTGGCCCACATCTGCTGTGCCTGCAGCAGGCCACCCAGTCACTGCCCTGATGTGCCCTGTCTTGCAGAAAAAGATGATTGACGGCATCGAGAATGTGTGCGACCACCTGCCAGGACCATCCACCGGCAAACTGTGCAAACAGGAGGTGGAGAAGATTTTTCCACTGGCTGTCAGCTTCCTGACCGTCTCCGTGGTAATGTGGATCAGACTGTCTCTATCTATCTGTCTGTCTGTCTGTCTGTCTGTCTGTCTGTCTGTCTGTCTGTCTATCTATCTGTCTGTCTGTCTATCTACCTGTCTGTCTGTCTGTCTATCTATCCATCTACCTATCTATCCATCTGTTGTTGTTGTTACAATAAACACTCATACTAATACTAATGATAATCATTATTTTGGCCATTAAGATAAGAATAAGACTAAGGGTGAATATTATCATACAGTATTATTACTACTATCATTCTTATTTGTAGCAGTAGTGATAGTAGTAGTATCATTATTATTTGTACCATTACTCTCTATTATTATGGGAGAAATGCACAGGTTGGTTTTTCATTGAGTTAAGTGTATCAAAGGGAACAAAACTGCACACTCAAACATTTCACATTCACCTATAAAACATTTTGACCTTGGTGTTGATAATGAAAGGACTCATCGCTGTGCTTAAATGGGGGTGCAAGGCATGTGCTGTACAATGTGTATGCAGTATTCCATCTCTGGTGCAGAAACCGCAGCAGGTGTGCGTGCTGCTCGGCCTCTGTGGCCCCAACCGCACGTCGAGGGATCTTCTCACTTACGTCTCCGAGGTCCTGCAGGCTGCCGTTGCACGAGATAAGGTCGTCAAGTTAGGCGCAGAAGATAACAATTGAAAAAGAACAACATCGCGTGAGGCAATGTTCCTGCTCGTTGGCTTTTGTCTCCCACTCACATACCTTGGTTTCGGTCAAGCAGGGGCAGCCCACAACACAATGTTCCCTGTGCATACTTCTCCTCCAGACGCTGGAGAGCATCATGCCCAAAGAAAAGGCCGAGGTGAGTCATCGGCTTCACAATGGAGGAACACACGCTGCCTGGGGCGAACACATAAGATGTCTTTGTCCCGCACACCCACTCACACATATGACAGAGCGAGACATGGAAATGCCACGAGACAAGTGTTTCCATCTTTCCTGTAAACACACAAACACGCACATTTCATCCTTTCCCACTGCACATTGGCAGCTGTGGTCATTGATGTTGCCTCATTTTGTGTTAAATAAGCATGGAGTGACAGTGTTGACATTTTCAAGCTCAACATATCTGATGAGTGCAATCCCACATTGTTCCTCCCTTGTTTTCTATTTCATCAAACGTGGGAAGATTTGATTCCATAATAGCACGTCGATCCCAGCAGGAAATCCACTAATAGCGGGATAGATCTGGAATAAAGGAGCTAAACAAAGATGAGCTGTCTCACATTGTTGAATATGTAATTGTTGGCGGTATTGGAGGACTTGCAGCAGTTGTGCATAATCAATCAATCAGAGCTATGAGAGGATTACTGTGTTTACTCTTACAGGTCATTGTGCTCGACCTGCTGGGGCAGATTTGTGTCATTCTGCCCTCCACTTACCGCCAAGAATGCGGAGTCCTGATTGGCAAATACGGCAGAATGCTGCTGGATCCCATCTTCCTCCATGCGACCCCTCAGTCCCTCTGCACCCTGGTGCGCCTGTGTCGAGGGCAGGAGGGTAAAAATATGCAGACAAGCGACATCACCAGGAGCCGAACCCTCATTTTGTCATCCTCCTAATATCGGAATCCTTCTCTCTCGCAGATGAACGCTGTGTTTTGAAGACGCATATTTGCAGAGACGTTGAGACAGCTCTGGAATGTGGAGTGAGCAAGCAAAGCACTAATAACCACTTTTCAACTTTTCACTCAGTGTATTTAGGGTCAGGGTTGTTTAGCTTTAGACGTGTGGTTTTTCTCTCTCGCCAGACTCTGCAGCTCTGTCAGAGATTCATTTGGAAGGCCCCCTCCAACAGCACGCGCTAACATCTCAGGCAGGTGCAGCGTGTGCGTGGGAAGAATTCTGACGGTTAGTGAAGCATTACCGACTAAATCTGGATGGTGTTTTCCTTGCAAGGTGGGAGGACGAGAGATCCCGTGACGTCTCACCACACTGACATGCAGATATCTCCCCGACTGCTCAGCAACATGTGTCTCTCCAACATGTGTGCTGTGCAGAGCGACAGGCTTATTGTTTTTTATATGTACTCAGCGTAGAACAGCAGGAATAATTGTCAAAATACCATGACATGATGTGAACCTCCGCAGCACAATGCAGAGGTGACGAGGAATGAGAATGGACCAGGTTGTTGCATTATTCTTTTTCTTTGATATTCTCTCTATTTACTTGTTTTGATGGGAAAAGATTGCTTTCAGCAAATATTCCCTCATCTTCTTGATGTTTACCATTAACAGATGCTTGATCACAGTCCAGCATTTAATCTTGTGGACGTCTACCCACAGATAGCAACCCTGCTTATGTTTTTATTTGCTATATTCAGAAATTACGCACGCGTTTTATTAAAGGATCATTTATCCCCAGGCTGCAGTTTTGGGAACTGATTCTCTGCTTTGGGGTGGGGGAATGTATTTAGCTGAAAGTTGCTTTAGTGAGTTTATCGCAGCAGATCAAGTGAAACCTTCGTGTGAGAGAGAAAAAGCTACTAATAAGCCAAAGCCGAGGCATCCACAAAACATTATGTTCCGTTCAAGCGTGCAATCTGAATAACTTGAATTCACCGTTCTTGTGCTTTTACAGGTTTGAAAAAAGGTTTGCACCAAATATCTGGTGGCAATATTTTATTAAAATGTTGATCACGAAGGATAACCATTTGACAGAAATGTAGAAAGTGAGGGGTGTGTTTCTGGACTGTTTTGGTTTGAATACCCGTCACAAGTGATGATAAAAGAGAGCCACAGGAAGTGTGGCGGGGGAAACGAGAGGGCGAAGGATGAGAAAAGGCACTTTTACAGCATCAGTAACTTCTGCACTTAGTAACATTGAACCAAAAGTGAAAGGTTTTGCAAGGAACCATGTAAACAAGCTGGCCACTCTGCACCATACCAGCTAAACATTAGTTTCACTTGGAGGCAAAACGGAGACGATGCACAGCAAACCGGCGATCAGTCGATCAGAGTAAACAAAGTCTCTACCAGTTTGAAACAGTTGTAATACAATGCACCACAAGAGGGAGCCAGAGAACACCACACACACTGGGGAGGGAAATCAGCTGCGTTTAACTGCGCAAGCTCCCTCTCCAACCATTGCCATATACTGTACTGTAGAACAGGGTACATAGCGCCACCCAGTAACAGATGTGAGACACACGTTGTGAGTGTGTATATTCTTCTTTACGGCTGCTTTGTTTCCACAAACGTCTGGTGCTTATTCATACTCGTTTCCTCACACGCTTTCAAAAACAAACTTCTGTCCATAATATAGCTGATAATAACTGTAAATGTAAATAAGGGATAAATTTGACAAATAACTGCTTACTGCACACGAAGACCTTGCGGGCAACTGGAAACACCGCGATCTCTTCCTCACAATCTGCCCTGCAGATGCAAAGCGAGACAACTTTGGAAACACCAACAAAAGGCAGAAAACATGACAACTTCAGGCCTCTCCCTCTGCTCCGACAGGCTCGGAGTCTCATACGTGAGCCTAAGATGTTGATAAATCGGTAAAAATGCACAGACTGAATGTAAACTCTCCCCTCGTCTCAGTCCATTGTGAGTGGTCTGTGGCATGGACTTTCAGGAAAAGGACACATAATGTTTCTTTGGTGTCTCATTTTGATTCTATCACAAGTTTTACAGGTACCCCTGATTGCCTCAGATAAAAAATATTTCCTGCAGCCTCTGTTTCATTTCTAAGGTCACTTAAAACCCTCAGGAATCAGTGTATTTCACACATCAAATAATACCAAGCTCCATCCCACTCAGACCTTCACAGAAGGGGCCGACATCAGCGGGTCTCTGTGGCTCTGCTCGTGAACAGCATCCGAGCAGGGTGAGGTGCATCGTGGTCAGTCAGGGGTGCAACTCGTCAAATATTGTCTTTTTCTTAGGCTAACTTCAGATTAAAACTACGACAATAAGAGAGCAATTTGATCATCCAGCAGCAAGATCATTGGCAGCCTCTGACTCCTGTGACCCCATATGCAAAAACTCCAGGGCAACACTGATGTCTGCCACCACTCAGCCAAAGAAGTTAAGAGGTGAGGAAAAATACAGTTTAGAGCACAGGCCCCTAAATTGAGAGCAACAGCAAGCAATCCACCCCCTCTTTATGTGATAATATCAATACTTGTACCATACTTGATGTGGTTTAAATCTAAATTATAAACTGATTTTCAACATAAAGCCATCAATTGAAGCCCTGAAATCATTGCAGTCTACCTTGTCTACATGCACGTGTTTTATGTGGGAAAGTTTTCATGTTTTCATTATGCTATGTGTATTGTTGTTGACGTAGTTATTATGCTGCTGCTCTCTTGGCCAGGTCTCCCTTAGAAAAGAGTGATTTGATCTTAATGGGACAAACCCGTTGAGATAAAAAGATAGACAAATTAAGATAAATATCTAAAAGAAAAATAGATCATGAAAATAGATAAGAAGAAGAAGAAGAGGAAAAAGGCCTATTAAGAGTTTGTGCTCATAGGTATGAGTACCTCACACTAATGAATGGCTCCACCATGATACCAAAAACAACAACGCTGAATGGTGCATCTACACTGCTGTGACCAGGAGGGGACTGTGTGTGTGTGTGTGTTTGTATGTGTGTGTTAGTGGTGTTTGGGGGGTGGATGGACACAGGATTTTCTGTAGGACACCTGTGGCCAACTGAGTGAGGTAGTGGGGAGTGGAGGGTGAAGGCAGACTCAGAATTTGAGCTTCTTGGGAACCTCCCATGGGAAGATGTCACGGCCAAAGTGTCCATAAGCGGCAGTGCTTTGGTACATGGGCTTCTTCAGGTCCAGGTCCCTGCCGCAGAAACAAAGAGATAAGAGACATCTACCACACGAAAAGGACATATTTGATGACGCAGCAGTGGCACAATACCTTACGATGACCCCTGGGCGGAGGTCAAAGTTCTTATTCACAATGTCCAGCAGCTCGGCCTCGCTCCTTTGGGACGTCCCAAAGTGGAAGATGGAGATGGAAAGGGGATGAGCAACCCCAATGGCGTAGGATACCTGGAGAAAAGACATTAATGTTTGGTACAATGTTTCAGCCGGGTGCAAAAACAGACTCCGGGACACATTTCTCCCGATTCAAGAATGTAACAGCCATTATTTGGCCTTGACCTGCCACTTCAAACTCCAGCAATAAGGACAGGACTACAAAAGGACAAACAAAATGAGGGACACGTCTTATCCAAGAGCAGTCAACTTACGCAACATGTCCTTAATGAGATTCCTTCTGTGTAATGCAAGATAACTATGTAAAACAGATCCACTTATACTGTAAATATGTGCAATGCACCTATCTTAACTTTAATATCACACATATAATATAACACAGCATGTGGATCAGGAGCAGCGCCCCGACACTTTAGCAGTCCATCATCACAGCGCTCAGTCTCCACTTGTACTCCATAGCTTAATTCTAACATTATGACATGGGTTTGAGAAATGAACACACACACACACACACACACACACGCACACACGCACACACGCACACACGCACACACGCACACACGGGCCTGAGCAGCTGAACTGCAATCGAAACCCTTTACCTGAACAAAGAAACCTTTTTGAACGATAGATCTCGGGTGGTTGTCAGGTGACTGAGATCTGCGGCCTGCTTTGTTAGTTTGCTGCGCGGGAGCGAGGTGACACAGTAGCACAGACATTGTACTAACCTGCACTAGCACACGCCGGCAAAGCCCAGATTTCACCAGAGATTTAGCCACCCAGCGGGCAGCGTAGGCGGCAGAGCGGTCGACCTTTGTGTAGTCCTTTCCAGAAAATGCCCCGCCACCGTGAGCACCCCAACCGCCGTAGGTGTCCACGATGATCTTGCGACCTGTCAGGCCAGCATCTCCCTTTGAGGAGAGAAACACAAATCACCTGAGAGTGGAATCGTCCGTGACTGACAATCACTGCATTAGCGGGATGTTTTTGCGGTACTGCTCAAACCTGAGGTCCACCAATCACGAAGCGCCCGCTAGGCTGCAGGTGATAGATGGTGCTGTCGTCCAGGTAGGCGCTGGGGATCACCGCTTTCACCACCTGCTCCTTCAGACAGTGACGCATGTCCTCCAAGCTGATGTCCTCGTCGTGCTGCACCGACACCACCACAGTGTGCACACGCATGGGCTTCATGGCACCGCGATCCTGCTTGTACTGAACAGTCACCTGAAAAATACATCACACACTTAAAAAAAAAGGAAAGGAAGACAAGGTTTCCCAAGATAATGCAAATGTAATTTTATTTGTTTTCCCCCTGGTATTAGATTAAAACCATTAAGTGGCTCAGCCTGCAGCCAAAGGCTCTTGTGACAGGCCTGTTTCAGCTTTGCTTTGCCTTCTGGATGTTCTCTAGTGTATTTACAAGAGGTAAACAGCCTCTGTTTGCTCTCATTGCAATTTCAGCGCACCAAAGCATCAGGTATGACTGTGCAGTGGCTGAGTAGGCATTACATCGTCCTACAAAGGTTCATATACATTAGGTAACAAGTAATTATTCATTCATTGGTACTTAAAGCTGAAAACATTTGTTCTCTCTATTCAAAAAGGCACAGGGCCAGCACAGCTGAGGTTTTCCGCCAACCTGAGTTTTGGAATCGGGCCTGAGCCATGGCAGGGTTCCATTGCGGCGTAGTTCGGCCATCTTGGCGTTGAGATTGTGAGCCAGAACAATCGTAAGTGGCATACACTCCTCAGTCTCATCGCTGGCGTAGCCGAACATCAGACCCTGTCGCACACACACACATGATGACACATTAGGCCTCGAGAAATCATAACAACAGTCATTACAACAGTACGGCTGAATCCAATCATCCCAGCGCATAAACAAACATAAAAAAAAGGGATGCCTCTGACCTGGTCACCGGCTCCCACGTCCTCCTCTTTGCGGTCCAGGTGGACGCCCTGCGCTATGTCAGGGGACTGCTGCTCCAAGGCCACGAGGACATTGCAGGTCTTGAAGTCGAAGCCTTTAGGAGAGGTCGAGCAAGCATCAGCAAAGCATTAACGTTAATGTTCGATCGACCTCTTCATGTGTCCCTGACGCCAATGTGGAAAAGACGTCACTAGGTCTGCATGACGTATTGTTTAATTTGCTTCCTCTGAGATGATTCCCATTATACGTCTTCAATTTTTTCCCCCTGGAGCTATATGAGCAAGACTCTATTCTGTCACCTGAGAAGTAACCACAGGACTACCTCACACAAACCCCTACCTGTTTGTCCTTGTCCTACATCTTTTAGCCATGCCTGAGGCCTACAGGAGGGGGACTCAATATTGGAACAGCCCTCTAAAACCCGCTTAGCCAATCAGCCCCTGGATATCCTCATCGCACCTTTGGCTGAGTCATCGTAGCCGATGTGCTTGATGGTATCCCGAACAACCTTTTGGTAGTCCACATTAGCCGAGGAGGTGATTTCACCAGCCAGTAGGATCATCCCAGTCTTAGCAGCAGTCTCTGTGGACATGTTGACAGTCAGTCAGAACAGAGGATGGAGGACAAGTTCCAAACTTTACAGAGAGTGTCATATTTTGATTTGCTGCCTTCATCACGTGTGGACATAGATGAATGGATGATAATTTGATTTTTAGATCATGAGCAACTTAAAGTATTTATCAGCAGAATACAGCTAAACAGCCCGGACAGGAAAGCAGCTATTTATCTACCATGTTGTGACAGCTGAACACACATCTTGTGATGTTACAGGGATTAAACAAAACAGTCACACTTGATCATAAGTTCATTTTGACTGATAGCAGCTCAACTATTTTGTCACATTTTAGCCGGAAGACCTGTGATTACTTTGTCAAAACACTAACACACACTCACCACAAGCCACTTTGGCATTGGGATCCTGCCTGAGGTGGGCATCCAGCACAGCATCACTGATTTGGTCACAGATCTTATCTGTGAAGGACCAAGGCAGGTTTAATGTGATGCTTTTATCCAAGGTGAACAACCACGAGTCCTAGATAAAAAACAATCACATCTTCTGTGTTTGTACGGCAGAGTACAGTGATTCAGAGAACAAAGGAAAAACTCTGCCAGTACTTATAGAATACACTTCATCTTGTGACTTCTGGACACCCTAGTGCTCCAAAATATCCCAAAGTTCTGTCAGCGAGTTCCATACACCCTCAGAGGACCATTGGCTCCTCCAGCATCGACATTTAAGGCGCTCCTACGTGTTTCATCAGCTGATTTTATGGCGATCTGCATTACAATCTGCTGCATTAGGATCGTACTCGGTAGACAGACATCATTTTACGGGGGCTTATCAAACAGGCGCCACCCAGCTGTGCAGTTAACACACAACTGACAGTTCCAAAACGCAAAACACGGCTGTTGTTCTTCCATGAATGTGCGCATGAATGTGAACGTGTACGCGTGTTTTCCCACTTGTGTACAGTGTGCGGTCGGATGCCTGACAAAGCACGGGGAGACATCAGCTGACACGACAACAACAACAACAACAACAACAACAACAATCCCAAACTGGGGAAAAGTACCAGCTAGGCAGCCAACGCGGCTAACCAACCGCATAATCCTCGTCATTAACCCCGACATGATTTAACACAGGCAAGTTATTCAATTTGACCGATTTATCCCAATGAGATAAATAAACGTTAGAAAACACGGCATGGACGCACCTGGATGTCCCTCCCCGACGGATTCGGAGGTGAAGAGGAAGCAGTCCTCGTCGGCGTGGGACTGATGGTTCACCTGTCCGTTCATTCTGACCAGCGGTCGGGGCTCAAGATGCGTGATGCCGTGACAGACGGTCCCACGGTCGCCGCTTCGACGTTTTAAACTTGAGGCGTCCGTCAGGTTGGGGGACAGCGCGAGAAGAGCGCCACCTCCGATTGGATGCTAGGGCGTCGCGAGGGGGCGTAGCTCAGCCAATAGCTGCGCAGTACGTAAAGCTTTCGGTATAAGGGAATTAACGCAACACGCACCGTCACTGAAAGATAATTCATGTCAACAATCCATCCTAACAACTATGTACCATGATTAACCTGCATATTTTCTTGAACACACTGGCTGATAGTGTTTGTTCACCCCGGTTTTACCTCTAAGAATTGTCCTGCCGCTGAGGTGAGCCGCTGGGTCTGTAGCTCAGACATTATTCTACACACCAAACAGGGGAGAGCTGTTTGCAATGACAACACCAGATATAATCAAGCTTCCAATCAATTAGTCAAGGTTGGGAGTCATGTGTCACATGTGTCACTGGCTGGCTCTGATATCAATTAAATGAACATAGTTAATATGGTTTACCTACACTGCACTACACAATGTACTTCATACAGAACATTCAATACATTCGTTATGTCCTTACTGTATGCGTTGTTTTCTCTCCTTTGACCTAGAGAGAATACATAGAGATTCATCTAACAAAGCAATGCCCAGTTTGTGTTTTAGTTGCACATGGTCATGTAACTAAAACAGCAATGATTTTTTTTGAGATATTGTCAAAGACAAACCTGAAGCAGCCATGACAGCTCAGACCTCCTGATAAAGGCATTGATTTAATCTAATTGTGGCAGAGTCTCCACGGTGGCTTTCACACATTTCATAAACACAGGACAAAAATGAAAGAAACTATAGGATGTAACTTATCTATTGATCCACACAGTGTCACACATTTTTACTTATCTACACACACTCTTACCCCTTGTTTTTTCATATCCAAAAATACGATCAAAATATATAGCACAAGTTGACCAACTTGAGCCAAATTCTGATATTTAGCTGATAGGTCGCTCAACAGACTCTTCATTTAATTTGTCACCTTACACATAAACATTCACCACAGATGTCCCAGGATATTATTTTTTTTCTATTCTTCAATTCTATTTCCAGTTTTTAAGAATAATAACACTCTTTCTGAGATTAAAAAAGCACTTTGACGGGCCCCCCGCATTTTGCTGGTTCCAAAGCACACATAGTGAGTAAAGAGATGTAGACTCAGACACAGTGACGCCGAGAAGACAGAAAGTTTGCAGTCTACATGTCAAGTCTGTGCTGCCTTCGTGAGCACAGTAACAGCAGGGGGTCTGATCTGCATCTGCATGTGAGAGATGCTGCCACTCTTCACTGTGTACCTCATATCATGGATTGCCGATGCTGTTCTATGTCCTCTTCTCCCAACATTCGGTCTGTTTGCCGCCTGTGGGGCTAACCTGAGCTGGTCTGTGTTCACCAAGGATTGCAACGATCAAGGCCTCGGGCGCGGTCACTGCGCCGCTGGGCGAAACCGGGCTGTGAGGGCTGTGAGGGCTGAGGGGGCTGAGGCTGGGCGATTTCATGGAATCGGGTGAGACCAGGCGCTCTTTCCTAGCAGCCGAGCCCACCGGTCGGATGCTCGACTGGCTTTCTTTGGAGCGTGGGCCCAAGCTGAGGCCTTGCAGGGATGGCAGAGGGTTTGACGACAGAGCGGGAACGGCAGGGCTGCGGCTCCGGCGGTGGCGGTGGTGATGTTTTCCGGTTTTTGGGCTCGGGCTACGGGAGCTTGGAGTGAGCAAGACCAGGGTACTGTCATCCTCTGAACTGATGTCAGAACTGTCGGATCGGTAAATTGTGGGGCTTTTGACTGGAATCTTGATCTGTGGGGATTTGAAGAGGACTCCAGTGTGTGAGCAAACGCATCAACATTACTTGCTTCTGTCCACTAACTAATGATTTACCTGGATAGGTGATGATATTCCAACAATACTGTTTGTGTTGTTACTGTAGTAACCCAGGATATACTCCCCATCATCTCTGGGCAAATCCTCCTCTGGAAATGACACCTAGAGAGATGAAATACCAAATGGAAGTGTTTGGAGCGAACAGCCCCTCTTTGAATGTCTGGAAATGCTGAAATAAGCAGTTTTAATGTAAACACCAGTATCTGTCACCTGTGTCACATGCTCTCCTTTGGCCCAGACATACACCACATAATCCTTGTGGTGTCGGAATCCAACCTGAATTAAACAAAAGCTCAAATGAATCCCAAACACAGAGTTTGGCTGACATGTGAAAGCAGCAGGAATGACATACCTTATAAATGGCCACCCAGTCCCATGAGCTGCGCTGATAGTTTGATGCCACCGTCAACCTGACGGTGGCGTCAGACACTTTACTCCACTCCTTGTTCACCTGCAGCTCCACCAGGGGCATTGTTACCCTGAATGGGAACTGATGGAAAAGGAAACACCGGAATTGATTCAACAATTGGTACGATTTGCGATACAATCACCAACAAATTTGGCCTGCTACAACCAGGGATGATGCTGATGTATGGCAGCTTTTGCTCTTCTGAACATTTTGTTCTGCTGCAGGTAGAAGTACTGGTAGATTCCAGTGCCTTCGAATGTTCGCTACTGTATATCCTCAAACAGAGGGTATAAATGACTTTCACTTAACTACAGCTATGTTTTAAGATTGTATGAAGAATCCCTTTGGATGTCTGGTTTATCTCTTGTTTGAAATACGCTTTTGCCCAGCTTAATTAAGCACTGTGAACACGAGCACTCACACCTGTGAGTTTGATTCAGAGCCAGGCAAAGGTCAAGGGTTCAGTCTCAAGAACGGGGACAGAGATGATTGCTAAATTATACAGACCTCTGCATCATGTCCTAGTCAGTTGTGCCAGAGAGCATATTTGAAAAGCACATGGATGTCATGGATGTATTTGACGTACAGTCACAAATAGGTTCATGTTTACAACCCTAAAGCCAGACTAACGACACAGACTGATGTAATAAGTGACGTGTCAACATTTGGAGGTAAATATTTGGTGATACATTACTCACATGCAGGGAAAACACAGCAGAAACGGGCTTATGATCGCTGATGGTGTAGCCCATGTGACTTCTATATGCATGCTGTGTCACCTTGGTTGCACCGCCAAGCCAAGATGTCAGTCCACGCTGCAGAGCTGCATTGTGGGTAGGCACAGGGGAGCCGGTGCGGCGAAGGCGCCAGAGAATGCGATCAGTCCAAGCGGGTTTCCTCTTCTTAGCACTGACAGGAAGGTCAGAAAAGCCACCATCAGTTTTTAAACAGCACCATTTAGTGGCTCAAAGAAGAAGACTCACAGAAGCAGTAACAGCACTCTTCACATTGATGGCCATGAGGTCAAAGGATATGAGAGATCCAAAACGGGACAAAAAAATGGCCTCATACTTTCAAGATCCAAATATCCAAAGAGAGCTTCATCCTCTACCATGTTTGTTTCTCACACAAAAAGTCATGCTGCTGGCAAAGCGTTGCTAGCAGTGTAAATACTTTCTAGCAAAGTCTGTAGACATCCGGTAACTCTTCAAACACGACAGACTTATTTTCCTACAGCGGCAACACTGGCCAAGGGCAAAGTGATCAGTGACTCAACTGCATTTACTCCGAAAATGAAACATTGACCTCTTCTCAGTAGCAAACTCTCATCATACCTGGTGTCATACGTGTGTGTGCCCACGTCAAACTTGTAGGTGGGCGGGAATTTGAGCGGCCCCTCCATGAAGCCCTCCAAGATGCACTCTGTGTTCTTAGCCATGTTGAGCTGTTGATTTTTGAAAGAGAATTTAAAGCAAGACTCGTGGCGAATACTAGATCTTCAGTCACTCAATCAAACACAGTTTCACCCGTCTGCTCGTAAGAGGCAGCTCAGGATTTGGTGTTCTGATCTAGAAGAGGGGTCGCCTGGGTCAGGTATTAAAACCGTCATCTTAGGATTCATGAAATATAAGTGTGTGATCTTAAATATCTGTACAACTGGTCAAAAGTTTTAGAATACTCCAATTTTTCAAGTGCATATTTGAAAGTCAAGCAGTCCAAGTCCAATGAACAGTTTGAAATGGTAAAAAACACAGTAGTGAACTGCCAGAGCTAAAAAAAAAAAAAAAAAAAAGAGGAATTGGTGAGGTTAACCAAAAGTGTGCCCAGCAGTTTTATCTGCCAAAGGTGGCTACTTTGATGAGTCAAAAGTTTCGAATACATTTTGGTTTCTAAATTATATTCTACATCATTATATCACATTATGGTTTCTATCTAATATTGCACAACTTCTTTTTACTCAAATTGTTTTTTTATTCTGTGCTTTAATGTCACAGTACACTGAGATGTTAAACTGCGTAATTTTCGATAAAATTCAAGGGAAGTATGGTTGCTCTAGAACTTGGACTTGTAGTGTAGTGTAAAAGTATATTTGTAATGTACACAGTGTGGAATATACACAGTATGTAATGATTATGTAATAATGCTAGCAAAGGCGGGGCGGTCTTCAATCTAAATGTCACAACCTCTCTTGTCAGTTGTCCTCAAACAGGATGAGACTGAGAGGCATAAGCTGTGCAGCCCCCTGGTGCTGCGATTTGGGAGCTGCCACTGCGAGGCTGCCTCACTGAGGCTGGGAGGGTTCGCCTACCTGGTCTCGCTCCCACAGCAGGGGCAGCTTGTTGCTGTCGATGGCTGATTTCACCACATGGATGTCATAGTCTTCAATGCGGAAATTTAGATCCCCAAACCAAAACACTACGCTGAGAGGGCAGACCAAAGACGAGAGTGGACAAGAGTCAGGAAAGATCTGTGTACTTCTAACATCTATATGTTAGAAGAAAACAATTTTCTGGGAAATTCTCCTGAATCATACTGGGGAACTGCAATTAATCAATTGTCAATCAGGCCATCATGATCAAATCATGGACATTGCAATAAGTAAGTTCTTCTTTAATACCCATGTGGGCAGAGTAGCAGCGTTTATGTTTTACTACGAGATGATGATGTCACCCACTCGTGGTCCAACACTCCTGTGGCAGCTCCCCCCTCAAACTGCTGCTGCTGAAGGATGCTTTCGAAGTCCTCCATGCGCTGCTCCAGGTTCCTCATGTGAGCCGGCAGGTGACAGTTGAGAAAGCAGACGGGGTGACCGAACACAGTCATACGCGCGCTGACTCCTCCTTTGTTCCCCTGCACGTCAGAGCACAGTGTGAAATAGATGCGTCGAAACACGGCCGAATTTAAAACCGACTAATAAACACGAGGTGTAACTGCGTTCGGGACGAGGTCGTGGTGTTTTTCCGTCACCGATGCCGAGAGTCAGAAAGCCCTCTGCTGCACTGACCTCAAACAGAAGGAGACTGCACCAGTGGCAGCGAGGGCTGATGACATCAATGAGCAGCGGGAAGGTCACACACACATTTTCACCTGGCGTGTGCATGCACCACTGGAGCGTCTCGTTCCCACAGATACACAACCCAAATTTGCAAGGTGAGGCTGTCGGTTTGGCGGAGGAGGTTCGTAGGCACGGCACGTACCCAGTATCCACCGAGTCCTGTCCGCGTGCTCTCAGTCTGCACGCCTCTTAGAAACGGGAGATGGTAGAATTTAGAGAAGACCAGCAGCAGCACCCCCTGCATTCGCTGGGACGCGACCTAGTCGGACGAGACGGGAGGATAGGATAGGGCACAGTAGTTGTCAGACTCTGGCTCAAAGACCTGTGAGTGGAGTGGACCAGACTCTGCACTCACCAAAACGTATCCAAAGGGGCTGAGAGCGTCCATGCAGAGCTCAGTCCACTGGTCTGTGAAAAGGGCGTCCTTCAGCCTTTTGTACATCATGGAGTTCACCTCCTGCAGCCTGGGAGAGAGCCGGAGAGCTCAGTGAGGAGAAGAGAGGGAAAAGCAGACCAAACCAACCCAGACCATTCTGTCCACACGGTCAGGTGGTGCCTCAGCTGTCCTACCCGATGATGAACATGTCGATGCAGCCATCGGAGACGTTCGGTTTGAACAGAGACGTAATGTCATCTGGAGGGACGGCTGAGCCCACGTTCCACGTGACGATGTGCACCCTGTCAGGACGAACAGGCCAAAGTGAGAGCTCGCTTTTAATGCCGCCTGCTGCCTGATGACAGCAGACAATCTGGGGGCTTTAATCCCCCAAGAAGACACTGTCACCCAGGATTCTATGATTAGACGGAAGGTTCAGTGCAATTAGGCACACTTCTTGAACCTCAACAGTCTGAGCAAAGGCTATGTAAGATGTGTGTGCGTGTGTGTGTTTGTGTGTGTGTGACAATTGTCCTGATTTGAGACTGACAGGATATCATGTCTTCAGATGCTGCTCTGTTTTTTAAGCTCGGTCTGATAATTATGAGGAGTGAAACATGACACATCATACTTAAAATTCATGAGTTTGCCACATTTGCCCAAATCCAAAAAATGAATCAGTGCTCCGAATATTTTCCGATCATCACATGATTTATGATTTCTATAGTTTCCATTGATGATTTTCTTGATGGTGTCTGCTGCTGTACTCACTGGACCATAGGTACATGGTGATCGTTAAGGGACACACTGAGTGATCATCTGATCAAGGTGTCAACAAACATACAGTATCTGCCCCCTCATCAAAAGAGTCTCTTTTTATGCCTTAAATGTTCTGACATTCGATACACAAAAAATGCTTTATCATGTAAGAGTAACCGAATTCTGTTGCGGTGTGTCCCGTGTGCATCCTTTATTATAACAACCAGCCGAAAAGCTGTTAAGACTTGCGCCCAAACATTATCTTTACCAAATAAATTTGTTGTCTTGAGAAAGTTGGCATGAATGATGCATCACTGGCACATTCCACCTCCCTCCTGGTTATTTTTATATTATGCAGAGATGATAAATGATAAATGAAAAAGGAGCGGAGGCAGTCTCAAATCACTTTCTTTTGCCTAATCCTCAATAAAGACACAACTTGAAAGATGTCACCATCTCAGAACTGAGAAGTTCAGTGCGCAACCACCAGAATTTGAGCCTCAAACCCTCTGTAATAGAAATGGTGACTGAGATTTTGCAGGCAGCATCTTAGTTTATGAGGAGAGCAGCACATACCGTAATGCTTCTGGGACGCCCGCCAAGAGAATGTGGCAGCGTCGCACCGTTGGCTTTGCGAGGCTTAATGCGTTTCTCAGCTTTGATTCATGTGACACGTTCTGTTGCACGTCCACTTTCAGGCCTGACCAACATCCGCACAAACACTCCCATTTGTCTCACCTGAAATCGTTATTTTCGATCGCCGTCCTCTCTGGTGGCGTCTGGCCGCTTGGGCTGGTGGTGCCGAGAGGAGGCGTGTGGTGCGCCTGTGGAGGACTCGGGCTCGGCTTGGGCCTGAGGCTTGAGGAGATGCCGGAGTTGGGTGGCGGTAGGGGGAA